>JAQMYL010000004.1:15413543-15430308 GCA_030014365.1 Clarias pachynema | reverse complement strand
CACAGACACACACACACACACACACACACACACACACACACACACACACACACACACACACACACACACACACACAACTCATGAACAGCTAACTAATTTAGTTTAGGATGGGATGATAAAAGCAGAAGCCTTGAGAACACCAGACAGTACAAAAGGAGGGAACTGCACACACTTGAAAGAACTGGCTCTGGCTTTGCCAAATTTACATTTTGCAAAATTACGGTAGAGGATGAGTAATTGAGTAGTCGCAAGTGACAGCGTCGAGCAGTCGTGTCAGTCATTTAGTGACAGGGGAGTGTTTCATCCCGAAAGGCATTACAGTGCACTGAAAGAGTAACAAAGAAGCTGTAAATGTCAGACGCACATTTCTGTCTGTCTCCCTTTCTCATATACCTTATATAGTGTGTGTGTGTATGTGTGTGAGAGAGAGAGAGAGAGAGAGAGAGAGAGTGAGTATGTGTGGATGTGTTCTGCACAGCAACCTGACAGCTTTGTGCACTGAAATATACTTCACTAAACCCATAAACACAGTTCTATTCATACTGATTGTGTGTTATATTGTGTTGCACCGATGTTCAGTGTGTTCAGTGTTGAAGGTAAGAGCTGAGTGTTGATTGTTGTTAAATGTTGTTGAATGTTCTACTCTAAGCCACTTTTGCAGTAAGTTCTGTCTGCCTTTCTTCTCTGTACAATCTTTGTTTTTTGGCTTTATAACGACCTGTCCAACCCTTTTGTCTTGTTTCTTTTGTTTATTTTTTTATTTTTTCTCTTGTCTCTCTTCCTCCCTCGTTCCCTCGTTCCCTCCCTCCCTTCCTCCCTCCCTCCCACCCTACCTCCCTTCTTCGTTCCCTTCCTGCAGGATGTGCGTTTGTCACGTTTTCTACCAGGGCTATGGCACAGAATGCAATCAAAGCCATGCATCAGTCTCAGACCATGGAGGTACTGTACTCTCGTCCCTCTCTCTCTCTCTCTCTCTCTCTCTCTCTCTTTCTCTCTCTTCAGCTGCCTATCATTATTTCTCTCCTCATCCTTCCTTCTATCACTCTCATGTCTGTCACCATCTCATCAGCCCTCTTCTCTCACACCTTCTCCCTCTCTCCACCTTTCTTCCCCTCCCATCTGTCCCATCACTTCTTTCGCTCTCTCTCACACTATATCTGTCTCTTTCTCTCTCTTTCTCCAATGCTATCTCTCTCTCTCTCTCTCTCTCTCTCTCTCTCTCTCTCTCTTTCTCTCTCTCTTGTTTTTTTTTCTTTTTCACTCTCGCTGTCTCTTTCTGTCTCTCACACCCCTCAGTCTCTTTTTGGCCAGTATCACAGCTCCAATCGTCAGCCAAAAGTCTGTCGCTTCAAACTTACACTAAAGTAGGACGAAACTTTAAAACGAACAGAGAAGAGTGTATGTGAGAGAGACTGGAAATTCAGTGTCAGCTGAAACGGGCAGTGCCATGGCCACCCGTGGGTGTCAGGAAGAACCCCTGGGTGAAGGCAGGCTGCCATTAGCTGCATCACGCACTCGCCACATCCGAGACGGTTTAATAACACACTTGTATTAGCACTCACCCGGGTCCTTAGTGTTTAGCTGTCCATCTTCCTGCCTGTCAAAATGCCACTGCGCTGACTGAGAGCTGACAGCCTCCTTATACAGAGCCCGCGTGCACGTGTGTGTGTGTGTGTGTGTGTGTGTGTGTCTACTTCTTCCCACGTAGATGAGTTTCCTAACATTACAATTCCTTCCTAATTGCTCCATATAACAAAACGCAGCCTGTTAGATGTCAGTGAGTAAAAGCTAGAACAAAGTCTATACAACCGGACATGAATTTCAAGTAGTTTTTTAAAAAATTATTATTATTTATGTTTTTTGTTTTTAATGCCGTAACTATAACATAACAAATAATATAGTTATAATGCATGTCTTATATGATGGTGTTCAAGTCAAACAGGGACTTTTGATTGCGCAGACTAAAGGACCGCAATCATAAGAGTAAAAATTCCCTTTATTTCTTAATATTTCTCAAACCCTGCTACACTAATGCACTTATCCAAGCGTTTCACTAGTGCCTGGATACCTTCAAGGAAGAATGTTTGCTCAGTACACCAGAGCCACGATCAGACTGCCTGCACGTCTGAAACGCTGGCCTCCCAGGAATTCCTTTAATGACCCAAACATGTGGAAATGGTTAGGAGCGAGGTCAGGACTATACGAAGGATGTGACAATACTGTAACTCCCACATCTCTATACTGTAAGTTCCTGTAATGTGTAAGTGTGCGATGGGCAGTGTGAGGTTGTGCATTGTCCTGCCAAAACAGAATGCCATTGGTGATCAAACCAGGCTGTTGGGCCATTAAACGAGTTCCTGGGAGGCCAGCATTTCATCCGATCACGGTTCTGGCTTACTGAGAAAACTCGTGAAACGCTGGGATAAGTGCCTTAATGCGTCAGGG
The DNA here is from genome assembly GCA_030014365.1 of Clarias pachynema. Taxonomy (NCBI): domain Eukaryota; kingdom Metazoa; phylum Chordata; class Actinopteri; order Siluriformes; family Clariidae; genus Clarias; species Clarias pachynema. The sequence goes on along the minus strand of JAQMYL010000004.1, from coordinate 15,427,863 downwards.
GGTTATATAGAGAAATAAAGGGTGTTTTTACTCTCTTATCTGTGTTCTGTTATTCTGCACAATCACAAGTCCCAGTTTGACTTGAACTCCTCTCGTAGATATCTTAAAGCGTATATAAGCCAACATTCAACAGTGAAAGTGTTACGTTTTTAGAGGAAACAATCCCATAATCCCGTTCAGTAAATGAGAGTTTGAGAGACATAGCAGACAGAGTTGCCTCCGAAAAATCCCGTTAAATTTCCGCCGCTTATTTTCTCACAATGCCTCCAAAATTATTTTCTTTTTATAACATTTTAAAACTGATGAAAAATACTCATCAAACCGTCTTTTCGTTTTCCTTACAGTACATGCAGAGATAATATTGTAAAAAATACTGTAATAAAAGCTTTAATAATGCCACTAAACTCTTATATTGCCCTCTCTAGTGTGGATATTTACAACACATTTTAGCGCCACAACCAAACCAATTTCAGAACTCTATTCATTTTTCAACCTGTTTTGTTGTGGTGAAAAAGCATCCGTATTCCTGCATGTACTGTACAGTATGTGTGTGAGAGATGGAGTGAGAGAGTGTGTGTGTGTGTTTTCCTAGTCGTTGCTTAAGCTCAGGCGAAAGTAATTCCAGGCAACTAAATTGTTCCGGGTTTGTTGTTTATTTTTCGTAAAAGCCCCTTGTGTTCACACACTCCCCACTCTTCACACACAGTGGAATTTGTGGCCTTTCTGAATGTCACGACTTAATGAAAACCGACGTAACAGGCGCACACACACACATGCACACGCAGTATATAGTAGTTTTCCCTCTGAGGGCTATTTTAAGGGTTGTACTTTGCCCCGATCTCTCCCCAGATACAGTACGCTCCCCTGTTTAATCTGCCCCTTTTGCTTCTCTTTCTCTTTTCTCATTTCTTTCTCAGTCCTTTCTTCATGAATGTACAGTACGTTTGTATTTATGTACGAGTGTGTGTCCGTGATTGTGTTCATGTACTGAGTTGTGTATGTGTGCGTCCTATTAAATCATCAAAAGCACACAGATTTCCCACAGTGCCGTGTGATCTTGTCAGAATCTGTCAGTTGTCTTTAAAATGGTGATGAAAGTATGACTTTATATCTGTTTGTGATTGTAAAAGAACAATGCTTTAATATTAATAAGCGAATACATTTTGTAAATAATTAATTCCTTATTCAAAACTATGAAGAAGGCTCACTGTATATCAGCGTAATTTGTTTTATAATGGACACTTCAGCATATTGTCACCATGCCAGGATATATTAAGATAAATATGGTATATTTATAACCTACAGTGTTTATAGGTGTTTTAATATTTCAAGCTTCGAATTGTCTTGTTTTTACCAACAGGGGGATTTTAACGTGCTTATTTCTAGCAAAAAGGACATTTTTAAATGGGTAAATGTAATTTTGGGCAGAATCTTCTTCAGTAGAAGCTGAAAATAGTCACAATGAGACTTTTAATTTTATTCACCACTTTCTAAGAAGCATATCCGACAAGCAGTTTATAATCACTGGTAATGCCCATTATCGAGAGACACTCCAGCCTGACTTCTCCATTTCCCTACTACACAAACACACAGCATCCAGCTTAGTGCTTCATTTTATCATTTACGCTTTTTTTTTTTTTTAATAAATATATAATTTTGAGGAATTCATTTTGGCTCGAAGTATAGCTACTAATATCACAGTATTCCAGTGCAACATTCTCAGTTATCGATGTTGGATTTTGTCAACTCATTGACTATGTTAAACACAGCACAATGTGATCAGTAAACTCTGATTTTCTTGTTTTCCAGAGATGTAAAATACCTGTGTACTTCACATTCATAAAGTCTTATTGATAGACATTCTTGTCAATTTTTACTTCTGAAAAAAGAAGTATTTCTATTCCTATTTATTATTTTCTTCATCTTTTTCTTATTATTGTTAGTAGTAGTAATATTTTGCTCCTGTGTGTACCCAGAAACGCTAAAAATTTATGAAAATTTAAAATAATATTTGTGATTTGAAACTTGAAATTCATTTTCGCAGTGTATATTATTACTATTATTATTATTTTGACTTTTTTATTATTGAAGTCAAAATGGGGCTTTTGAACAGAATACAGTTATGAGAGTACAAACTCCCCTTATTCCTCCGTATTTCGCCTCTCATGAACTGCTTTACTGGCCCAAACATGCAGAAATGCATGTTTTTACTGTCACCTTGCACCTCCAAGGTCCGGATTCGATTCCCGCCCCGGGTTTGTGTGCATGGAGTTTGCATGTTCTCCCTGGGCTTGGTGGGTTTCCTCTTTGTATGCTGGTTTCCTCCCACAGACCAAAGACATGCAAATTAGACTAGATGACAATCCCAAATTGTCTGTAGTGTGTGAACGAGCGTGAGAGTGTGCCCTGCAATGGATTGGGTGTACCTCGCCTTGTCCCCTAAGTCTCCTGGGATAAAGCGGTGTAGTCAGTGAGTGAGTGATTGAGTGAATTATTGATAAACCTTTTGCATAGTGGAATTTTGATCATTTTCTTTCTATCTTTCTTTCATTTCTTTTTGTCTTTTTTCACCTTCCTTATTTTTGTTAATAGTAATACTTTTTTATTATTATATATTTATTTAAAATAATATCTATTATGCCGTATGTGAAGGCCACAACATTATACACAAAGCAGCCCTTATAGCTAGGATATGTTTGGTGTTCTTCTATAATAATAATCTACAACAATACCCCACAGAAATCCAACTGAAATAGCGTATGGTATTGCAATATAGTCGGACCTACAGTATAATGCACAATTAGTTTTTAGACATTCAAATGGTCCAATCCAAACTGTTTATTGGCCAGGGCTAGATCTTTCCTCTGTTGTGACCTCATATAAGAAGCTTATTGCACAGCTCAGCTGTTCTGTGGGGGTGTAGCTTAGCAGTAGCTCATTTACATAGACACTGAACTAGAACATTTGGAAAAGGAGTGTAATAATGGGAGTTTGTTGTTTGAAAAAAAATTCCAAAAAATGTATAATATTTCTTAATTTAAGCAAATATGAAAGCACAACCTTGATTATTGTAATACGTTCAGCAGCTGTATAATTAGCATTTCCCTAATACATCTCCGTGCCGTTTCCTAAGCAGCACATTATGATGAAATGCTCGTAATGTCGCTTTAATTTTGGATCGTAGTCTCTTATACTTCAGCTTCAGACCACGTCTCATGTGTAAGTCAAAATTCGAGGGTAACGAGAAAGCTGCAGGAATGAGCAAGCAGAATGAGCTGTGTTAGTGTGTGTGTGTGTGTGTGTGTGTGTGTGCTCGCATGTGCACGTGTATGTGTGTGGAGGGAGTAACGAGATTTTTAGGTCTCTTGAGATGCGTCGCCCAAGATGGAATCACTTGACTGACACCTCAGGCACAATCCCATTCCTTTTTATTTATTTATTTATTTATTATTATTATTTTTTTTTTTTATCCATTCCTCATTTGCCGAGAGAGAGAGAGAGAAAAATCAATCCTGCCAATGAAAGGAGAAACGTGACGTCTGCTCAGAGAGTGTCTGGCAAATTTTTTTTTTCCTCCGCTTCCTAACAACCTTTTAAATGCTTGCACACACTCCAGAAGTGCGAGGTGTGATTGGCTGGGATGATGGCCCCGGTTAGTCCTGACGGAGAAAGGATGCTTAGATGTTGTGATATGGTATCATTTCAAAATGTCACCATGTTACAATGCTTATAAAACTGTCACATGGTGGAATGAGAATATATTTCATTACTGTTCAATTTACTGTTAGACTAAAATAAAATTTGTGCGCGTGTCTGACCTGTCATAGACCAGCACTCCAATCCAGGGAGAACCCCGTCTAGTCTCCTGGGATAGGCCCCAGACTTCCTGCGTCCCTGGACAGGATAAGCGGCATGGAGAATGGTTAGGTTATAATGGTAATCTTGTGATACGTCACCAGCAGCAAATCTACAGTATGTGAGCGCTGGTAAGCATGTATAAGGGAGACAATTCCAGTAGCAATAAAAAAAAATGTTCTAATGCAAGTAGATTCAGAAGAGCTTCGGAGTCGATTCCACACTCATAACTATTTACCTGAAAGTAATTCACATAACAAGCTCGCTTTAATAGCCCAGATTGAATTTTAACAAGACCACCGAGGTATATTTTCCTTCATTACTGTATGTAATGCATTTGCATTTAAAGGCACTTGACATATCCGCTTGATGATCATATTAACAGATTGTCGGATAAATATCATCAATATTGCATTGTAGCTAATGACCTGGTACGTAATTGTGCCTCATTATGAGTTCTGGAGGATAATCAGTTGATTGAAATGCTGGTCTACTTTGGTATATACAGTACAAGGGGCGTTCGAAACAAACCAGAACTTTTGATTGTGCAGAATAACAGAGTGCAGTTATAAGAGGAAGAGAAAAAAACTCCCTTTATTTCGCTATATAATCCCCTGCTACACTAATGCAGTGGTTCTCAAACTTTCAAGCCAGTGACCCCTAATTGAAGATCGACAAGATCTCGTGACCCCCACTATCAAAAACAAGCAATAAACATAACAAGCTGTTCACAGTATTTTGACTACATTTACTATACATCAAAATAATTTTGGCTTTACCTTTCGTCTCCAAATGCCTTTGCATTTTGCCGGGCTTCATACTTTCATGAGCAAGCACTTCTGAACTGATTGAGGGAAATCTACGTTGTCGACAGTAGAGCAAGTGAATCCATACTTTATGAATTCTTTCAGATATTTCCGACGTTTCCTACTTTGGTCTGACGGGGTCTTGCTCTTATGCTTGGTGGATGTACATGATTCTGATGACTCAATCTGATGACACAATTTCCTCAAACATTTTTAGATTTGCGAATAACAAATTTATCCATCTCGGCAGTTGCGATTTTTCACGTACAGTTGTGCGCTATAGTAATAACTAGTGAGTCAGTCGCTGCACAGTGATGTCATATCTTTGAGTCGCGAATTAAATTTTTTTTAAACACTCAATTTAAACACTCACACTCAATCAGTAATATGAAATCAGAAAATATTTATTTATAGCATTTACTTGTAATACTGAAAAGTGTGTATTATAATCACAAAAAAAGACATACTTTTTAAATCCCTCTCGCGACCCCTTGAAATTATTCCCCCCAGTTTGAGAACCACCGCACTAATGCACGTATCCCGGCGTTTCACTAGTGCTTGAAAAGCATCAAGGTCGAAAGTTTTCTCAGTACGTCGGAGCCATGATCAGACTGCCTGAGTCACGTCTGAAACGCTGGCCTCCCAGGAACTCCTTTTATGGCCCAAACACGTGGAAACAAAATTTTACGCATTCATTCACAAAAAGTCCCAGTTTGACTTGAACGCCCCTTGTTGTATATTTTGTAATAAGCACAAGTTGCAGCACTGATCGTTGCTTCCTCACGTCGACATTCGAGCACGGCAACTGATAATGAAAAGCGACCATCTTATCCCATTACCTCAGTCCCGTGATTAGGGTAGTGTGTGTGTGAGTGTGTGTCCGCGTGTGTGTACTGTGATAGTGCGCTACGTAGATTCACTTAAACAAAGGCTGCCTGCTTTAACACCCGCTAGTGTCAGGCGACAGAAATCGACACAGCTCAGGCATGAACATGTTGTACCATAGAACTGAGACACGCTTATACTCCTGTTGTACACTCACATTCACACACTGAATCACGCTCGTACATACACAGGCTCACCACCACTCACACACCAACACACACACACACACACTCTCATTATGTGCTCTATTGTGTACTCTCAGTGTAGACCCTCAGGGCTTCAGGCATTATAGGCTGCTCTCTGAGGTGTGTGAGTATATATGTGTGAGAGACAGATTAGCACAGATGCACTGTGGGCAGAGTCTCTCTTGCGTGCTTTCTCTCACTCTCTCTCTCTCTCGCTCTCGCGTGTGCGCGCGCTCTGAAGCACATGATGATGAAATCGCTTTATAAAGCAGGAAATCGCTTTCCGGGGAAATAATATCACCTTCTCAACCCATACACACACACAGCCCCTTGTCTCTGCTTGCACTTTCTTCCTGCGTGTGTGTGTGTGTGTGTGTGTAAGAGTGTGAGAGAGATAATGTTATGGCTTTTGGTAAATACCCAATTATACTTAATTGTCCTTTATCCTCCTCTTCCCTATCTTTCTTCCCATTTTCTCTCCATCACTCATTCCTACCCTCTTTCTCCCTCGATTTCTTCTGCCTGTCTCTGCTTCTTTCTTTCTTTCCTCCTTCAAACCCATCTCTACCTCTCTCTCTCCCTCTTGCTTGGTCTTTGATCTCTCTGTCCCTTTCCTTTCCAAATCTTCCATACTCTTGCCTCAATTTTCCTTTTCACTGTCTCTGCCTGTCTCACTTCCTTCACTTTTTCTTTTTCTTCCTTTCTTGCATTCCTCCTGTTCTTTTTTCCCCATTGTTTCTCTCCATGTCTCTTTCTTTTTTTCCTCCACATCATTGCTCTAACCTCTCTTTCTCTTTGTTTTTTTTTCCCTCCCCTTCTTCCTCTCGTCTGTCTGTCTCTCGGTTTATAGGGATGCTCCTCGCCCATGGTGGTGAAGTTCGCCGACACTCAGAAGGATAAGGAGCAGCGGCGGCTGCAGCAGCAGTTAGCTCAGCAGATGCAGCAGCTGAACAGCGCCTCCGCCTGGGGCAGTCTGACCGGCTTGACCGGCCTCACCCCGCAGTACCTGGCAGTAAGAGGCCACACCCACTCGGCCACGCCCATCAGCACCACAGTCAGTCACTGTCTCAGCCCCTCACTCCTCAGGCTCCGCCCACTCTCTTCTAGCAAGACGCCTCGCCCCTTTTCGCATTTCCCTCTCACTATTCCTGTCTTTTCCGCCAGCTTCGTTAGCAACCTAAACGGGTAGCGGCAGGGTGAAGGTGCTAATTGGATAAGGCACAAGACGTGATGATGAGAATTGTAAGGATTTTCTGACGTGATAGAGAGTTTAATTCCTGATCAATCTTGTGAAGATTTTCCTGCCAGAACACACCATCTGTTTAAACTGTGTGTCGAAAGAGGAAAATATTTCAAATGCATTTTAAGGAAAGTGAACTAAATAACCAGGATTAAAAAAAAAAAAAAGAAACCCACCTAGGACAATTTAAAGAGGATTAAAAAGAAAAAAAATCTATGCATAAGTAATGGCACACCGTAATATCTTCTTTCTTTCTCATACTTCCCTATTCCAATGCGAGCAATCTTGATCATCTCTATCTTTAACCTTTAACTAAGCACCTTTGACCTTTAGCTTTGTGCTCTTTCTGGTAAAGCTGTGCGATTTAATCGATCTTTTGTTAATCGATTAAATGAATTGAATCGATGGGTCAGTTTTCGATTCGGAATCGATCCGCAAAATTCCTTAAAAATGCGCCACAGGTTTTTGCAGAAATCGCAAACCGAGAATAACGCACTCTCTTTTTTACTTTGGCGCTTATAAGCAGTTGGTTCAATTGCGCCACCTACTGGATTGGAGTGCAGCGCAGAAGATTGGCAGGGGGAAAAATTCTCATTTGATTATATTTTGTAGATTTTTTTAATATATTAAAATCTGAAAAATATGTAAGTAAGTAAGCACTAAATCGAATCGACACTCCACCTACGATTCACAGCTCTACTTTCTTTCACTGTTTACGTTTACATCCTGTACAGCCAAGCTACACAAAGAGAAAACCACAGACTCATGGGCATGTTTTCGAGCGGTAAAGCAGCAGCAGGTCATTAAAAAGGAGTTTCATAAATATATCAGAAATGTATTTTTTATATAAAAATTAAAAAATGGCTTAAGCTGACCACATAGCAGAGTAAGATTGTCAGAGTTAGCATAACATGCTATCTAACATAGCTAACTAGCTAACAAAGCACTGGATACAACACACGTACATATACTGTACACACACACATGATCGGCAGTCATTGTTCCTGCTTGGAAGTCGATAATTTTATTATACGTATGAACTCAAAGACACTCCCATGGTCTGTGATTAGTGTGTTTTGGCTCTTTGTTGCTAGTTTTATTGTTCCTGATCTGTATGAAGTTTAAAAAAGCATTTTTGCTTCCTGTGTTATTATGTTAAATTCAGGAACACAAAGACTATGGCTGGAATCTAGCATAATATCTGAGATTTGAAGGGTGTTCAAGTCAAACCGGGACTTGTGATTGGGCAGATTAACAGAACACAGTTTTGAGAGTAAAAACTCACTTTTTTTTCTCTCTATTTAATCTCCTGCTACACTAATGCACTTATCCCACTAGCGCTTGGATACCATCAAGGTAGAAAGTTTACTCAGTCTGGCCTCCCAGGAACTCCTTTAGTGGCACTAACATTGTGGAAATGGCTTGGCGTGAGGTCAGGACTATAAACAAGGTCATACAGCCTTTTTCAAAACGTTTGTAACATTCAAATGTTTTACTGCGGCTAAGAGTCTCATCACCGTACTGTGCTTGAAGGCTTCTGTAAATGTCACAAGTCCCAGTTTGACTTGAACGCACCTCATAATTTGTTTAGCATTCTCTAAGTTGTTAAAGACATCCTGTCCAAACCCTTAAGACTCCATTTCACTGAGCCCGGCTCTCATAGTTTATTCTCGAGCCTCTCTATACTGATCAGTGTCCTTTTTCTTGCACATGATCACTACTTGACCACAGAAAGATGCTTTATATGCAGTCATTCAGATGTTTTTTTTTTTGTCATTTCAAAAGTGACTTCTGCTTGAAAAAGGAGACAATCTAAGCACTTGAGGGTTAGTGATCTTGCTTCAGGGTCTAAATTTAGATTAAGCAGCAGGAGGCACTTACTTTGTATGACATTTGCGGCGCTACATTTCCTCGGGCTTTGAGAACGAATTCTGCTTTGAGCAAATCTGTCATTCTGTCATTTTCCTTTTTCAACTGATTTTCCATCCTTCATTCTCTTTCCCCGTGTCTCTCCGTAGTTGCTACAGCAGGCAACCTCATCCAGTAATCTCGGAGCGTTCAGTGGGATTCAGCAGATGGCAGGTAAGTCGATTTCCGTTGATTTTGGCCCTGTCTGTCCCAGCGTGTAACCCTGTAAAATCCAGTTTAACCCCTTCTTCTGAACTCCCATTACTAAACCATTCCTGTTCCGGATCATTTAATTTCCAGCATGACTTTTTTTCTTTATTGTAGATTTCAGATCAGTAGGAAGACTTACAGTAGGGAGTGTGTGTGTGTGTGTGTTGTGTGTGTGGGCGTATTAGAGATGTCGCTACAGTATATGCACACATTTGTGGACTATTCCCGTGATACGTATGTTCCAGTTCTGGTGCGACCCTGACCGCGAGTAAACGAACGAATCAATGAAATGGAGATTCGAAATAACGAGAACGAATGGCGAACCTTCTTGACGTCAGCGTTGCCTTATTCCGCAAAGCCCTTGCCATTTCTCCTGTTTTCAGAAAAGGTGTCCTAAATTTTATTTTATTTTTTATTTTTTTCAAGGTGCCCCAAATGAATCCTCTGGTGTTCAGCGATCTGCAGCTCTTCCTTTTTTAAGGCTTGTGAACACGCTAAAGCTTTTCATCACACTTTAAAGGACATAATCTGGGACACTTCGTCCATGCTCTGGATTGTGTCCTTTTTGATGGAGGTTTGATCTCAGAACTCTCAGCCGTAACGATTTTGTGCAAGCCATTACGCCTTCACTTCGTGACTATTTGCTTTGTTAGAAGGGAATGATTTGCTTGTGAAGCTTTTGTCCTTCATTTGCGGCGGCTGTCTAGGAGACACATAAAACATTATCGATCAAACAGTTTTGGAAGATTAAAAAAAAAATCTCACGATATACTGTACAGTACTGTAATATGTGTATGTGTATAATATTTTTTTTTTATCTTTCAATGACATATGATCATTTTGAAGCAGATGAACAAAATGAAAGAATGGTAGAGGACATGATAGGGTTTGACTTCTCCCTGAATGTGGTATGCAGTTTTTAAGCTCTCCAGTTGTGCAACAGAAACACGTTCACTCTGATCCGGAGATTTAGATGGGAGCCTAGAGAGCAGATTAGCTGTAGGGGTTCCGTGTAGAACTGTGCGTTTTAATGGATCTAATCAATAAGTCAGTTTTAGATTCAGAACTGATTCACTTTTTAGGCAACATATCAAATGTTACATTTTCTAAAATTTAAATTAAACAAATTCATAAAAAAGAGTATCTTTTCCAACTATTGAGTTTATGTGTGGTTGGTAGGTGGTTACCGCCACCTACTGGACTGGAGTATGGAGGAGATTGCAGGAAAAAAAAAAAAGAGAAATCGCACTGTATAAGACATGGCGTTTACGGAATGAACTACACAAGTTACACCTTTAAAACAAAACAAAAAAAGACAAATCAGACAACAAACTTTACTGCTATTGAATTACACTGAATTGAAAATCATAATGCCCAAAATTCAATTATATTCCCACGTCAATTATAGCATCATGGATGTCACAAAGGTGGAAGGGGCGGATATCAGTTTCCCCCCGAGTGCTTCAGGTTGACAGGATGGGAATTGGATATATAACCCTAGGCGGAAAAATCTTTAAAAAACAGAATAAAATAGCTTTGTTTATTTATGTGTGAAAAACTAGCTAGAGAATTCAATACATTAGTAAATATCTAATAATATTTAAATAGCTGAATGCCTAAATGATTATTAAAATGTATAATTAGTTAAATCAGTTTGTATATTATAACAGATCCTCCGAAAGCATTTAGATGGAAAAAAAATTGTGATAAAGGGTATGTGATAATGGGTTATGGTTAGGGTTAGATAATGTGATTTTTATGCATTTAAAATAAGTTCTTCCACTTCTTTAAACTCCCGGGTGACTTTTATTTATGTAAACTGTGTAAGAATAGTATTTGTTTCATACCTTTATAGTCTGAAAAAACAAAATGTTCATGTCTTATTATATTACTTGTCTCGTACACGTGAAAATCTTACAAAAATGCATTTTTATTGGAAAAAAAACAGTGTACTGTAGTATAAAAAGAAAAACATCCAAGATACCCAGTCTGACCATTATGTTTTTAAGTATGAAAGAAATATTTGTTTTAATTTGTAAAATCATCTATTTAATAAGAGCAATATTTTAAAAAAGCATTTTGTAAATGTTCATTTTTAAATACACCGCAAAGCAAATCACGAGAGCTTCATCCTCATGCATGAGACAAACAAGCAGATTAGGCACATGTGCACTTCTTTGTTTGTCACTGCTCCTTATTCTAATAATTCTTTATAGATATTTCACCTTTTCAAAAAATAAATATCAAATAACTTTTTTTCTACAGTAGAAAACACCAAATGTCCTCTCGGGGCAGAGTGATTGCGAACGCCAGGGCAGCTCACGCGTATGCGAAGTAATATCTCGCCTCATATAACTTGTGTACCATATGTACACTTTAGGTTTCATACACTAGGGATAATAACACCACTTAAACATAATCAGCACCCAGAGAGGACTTATTTTTTATTCCGGTCCAATTGTGGACAACTGCAACAAAAATGTGTGTGTGTGTGTGTGTGTCCTCATCTTCATGTGGTACAAACCAGCAGGAGCCTGTGAGCTCACCAAGATCTTAGCGCCTTCTCTCAGTTGAATTGTGCATCTCAGTAGGATCCTTCCATCTGTCGCCTGGCAACGGGCCGTGATTGGCAGGCACTATGTGCAGCTGACATCTGGTGTGGGCGGAGCTACGAGCCATAAGGAGCTCCGAAACACACACTGAGCACTAAGAGCTAGTGAAATCTCTCCACTGACCACCCTCTGTCTACTGGGAACTGGAAGAAAATCTCACAAAAACACACACACACACGCACACACATTTTCACTCCCACTTTTGCATTTTCTCTTTCTAACACTCCTTTTCTTTTTTCCCCCTCTCACATGCAGACACACAGATTTTCTCACACATTCTCCTCCCACATACTGAATTTCTTGTTTTTTCGCCCTTTTCATGCATACACAGACACACACACACACACACACACACATATATACGCACACACACCTGTACATGCATACAAAAAAAGATTTACACATGCGCAATTGAGTGCACAGAACCTAAAGCAACCTCTTGCAACTTGTATAATTGTCCTCCTTGACCACCAGTCTCGCTGTGTGCCAGCTAGTCAGCAGGCATTGTTAAACACACACTCACACACATATACACACATGCATACACATACACAGAAACACACAAATGCCCCAAAAACCCGGCTGCGATTTCAAGTCTATTCAGAAGCACAAAAGCGCTCCTTAACCGCCTGTTCTCCTGCTGCTTCCTCCGGCAAAGCCTTTTTGTCACACAGCTCCTGTCTCCCCCTCAGCCTCTTGGCCTCTGACATACACACACAACACGCATACACAAGATTTACATCACAACACTTTTACTTCATTATAGTTAATATGAAGAATGTATGTAGAGCTATTGAGAAAAAACCCTTCTTTAAGCCACGCCCATTTCACATACACATGGAATTTGGAGATCTACCGTCACACCGGCATAAAGCCTGGCTTCTTTCTTCTCCTCCTCGTCTTGTGCGAAGCAAGATCCGCGATTAAAAGTTGCCACCCACCTCTGTGTCTCCCGGTAGGTGTTGTTGTTTTTTTTTTTTCGTGTATGACGATGTCGCAGAGACAAGATAGAAACTCTGATCCATAGTCTCCAGTGCACAATCTGCATGAAGCAGTCAAAGCTCCCTGCCAGTAAACACTTCTCATATTCATCCAGGTCGGATACCGTAAAACCACCCCCTCAGGGGTCTATTTTTATCTTATTGAAAATATGGACTTCAAGGAATTCACTCGGTAGGAGCAACATACAGTATACAGTAATGATAGCAGCGGACAATCAGGACTATCCAGCAAGAATTTCTGTCAAACTACATGATGAAAAGACAGCATTGAACGAATGCCACTAAGACAGTGTTGGAGTAAATTCTTTTTCAAAATGGATTAACCCCAAATCTCCGAGGCAAGAGCGCCATGCGCTTACCCCATGACCCACAATGGAACATGCTGTTGATGCTAAAAACTGCACCTGCATAACAATAGGGATGGAAATCACCAGGGACGACCTGATATATTGTTATCACGATACCCATGTGGCGATTCGATTTCTGTAAATATCACGATATATTTGAGATTAGGTGGCATATACAGAATATAGCATAAGGTAATTAAGTAACAACGACCATAACAGTCAGGTATTATTTTAACACACGAACGTCAGCTTTTCTGCAACAGTTCCTGCAAGAACCTTATTGTCAAGTGCATTTGCAAAACCCATCAAGCACCATGATGAAACTGGCTCTCATGAAGATCATCCCAGGGAAGCAAGACCAAGACTTACCTAGGGTTAGCAGAGGAGAAGTTCATTTAGAGTTACCAGCCTCAGAAATCACCAATTAACAAAGAGCACTTCAGACTAGAGCCGTTATGAAGGCTTTACAGAGCTTTACAGAGCTTTTACAGAGCTTCACAGAGCTTAAGTACCAGATACATCTCAATATTCAATGTTCATAGATTATTGCATATATTTGCATGACAGACCATGGAATTAGAAGGTGTACCCAAACTTTTGACTGGTAATACTGTATACAGTATCATAGCAATTTGCTTCTACCACGCAAGATGCTATCACCTGCTAATGTGTTAATAGTTTATAGTGCACCACCTGTAGGATTGTAGAGGAATAGCAACAGTTTAACACCTCAAATGCAAATGTAATGTATATACTGTAAATAAAAATATAAATGAAAATAATATTTCTGAGTCAGTGTGGCGATAAAGAATCGCGCTATGTAACTTAATTTTTACCCCTTCTCTATATAACAATGAGCCAACCATTAAATACCAAAACTACAGCAATATATTAAATTGGAATGCAGGCAAAAGGGAAATAAGAACCCCTTTAAAGTCTGAGATCTAGACATGATACAGTTTGGACGCTTTGCAAACGCCGTATTACAGTACTGTAATTTGAGAGCTAAGATGCACCTTGTGGGAATATTTCTGAACGACACCTAAAGGATGTTGTTAGACACTTTGTGTCATTGTTAGACGTGTAAAGAATGTAGTCGGATGTTGTGCAAATAGACGTTAATGGTTAAAATTTCTGAACATCATCTCAACATGGTTACAACTATATTACAACAATGTTCCTGATGGGTAGGATCTAGTGATGCGCGGGTCGGGTATTTTTCCAACCCGCGGGTCCCGCTTTTATGAAATTATTCGGCCCCCCCCCCCCCC
>JAQMYL010000004.1:15389387-15405548 GCA_030014365.1 Clarias pachynema | reverse complement strand
TATATATATACACAGATCTGGCCATTAAGAACGCACATTTCGAGAAAAGGGATCTCGCGAGCTTTTCTTCTCTATACAAATACATACAGTATATACACACACATATACATATACACGTACACACATACAAGGGGCGGTCATAAAATTCGTATTATCGTATAAAAAATAAAAAATATTTGCCCAAATTATTTCTTCGGAAATGAGTATTTTCTTGAACATTTCTTCTTGTTCCAAAAAACTGCAGCTAAAGGTGGATCTACAATCTATTGATTCATGGGGGTACTTAGTATTGCCCACATTTTTTTGCCAAATTATTTTGATTTTCTCCCTAATTTAGTCGCATCCAATTCCTCCCCGTCACTACGACTAAGTTACTACCACTCAGTCGGGAGGGCCGAAGACTATCACGTGTTTCCTCCGACCCACGTGACGTCACCGACCGCATCTTTTCAAACTGCTTGCTCACGCACCGTTGGGGGCGGCGTAACACACTCGGAGGACAGCGCTATGATTGGCTGTCGAGCCCTGATTGGCTGTAGAGCCGTGATTAATGTGGGAGCACTACATACCTCTCACCGCTCCCCTCTGAGAGAGTTCGGCCAATCAGCTCTCTCTAGAATCAGCTCTCTCTAGACCTCCGGCTGCGAGAGGTTACAGCATCACCCGGGAATCAAACTTGCGATCTCCGGATGATAGGGCGAGCACTTTACCACTGCGCCACTCGGAGGCCCTCCACATTTGTTTTCTTTCATTTTTATTAAATAAATAATGGCACCATGACCTGCTACGATCAGGTGATTTTTATAATGGTTTTTACATGAAAAAAAACACAAAATTAAAAGAGGAGATAACATTTTTTAAACATGCTTGTATTTCAGGGTTTTTAGGTTTAAGAGTTTAGGTCAGTAAAATGAAACGAACATGTCAGAAACTTGATTTAGTGGCGATCGAGTCTCAGGGATTCAGATGTACTGTATGTTTTGGACCATTGCCTTGCTACAAGGTGCAGCCACAACCCAAATGTACTGTAGCTTCATGGGAGGAGAGAAGCAATTAGATTTTCATTTTGGGATGTTTTGAGCTACGAGTCCATGAGTCTGTGTATCACAACATGATTCCCAGGAGCTTTGAATAAAAATAAAAAACACCCACATTATCACATAATTAACAGCAGGGGGTTAAGTTCTTTTTTCATTTTTTTTTATTTGATTTTAACCAGTGTGTTTTCAGTGTTTGGGTTTCATCCATTTTTATCAAGAGTCTCATTAATCCTGGACTGTATATAATGATACACACATGCAAACTTTATACACATGATAATGAAATTGAATTTTCATCTCTGCGGTGTACCCCTCATTAAAAATGAGAAATAAACCACCACACATGTATATACATATATACAGTAATACAAGTACTACTGTATATACGCTAAATGTCTATAGATCCTACAATATAGGTGTGTAAAGAGATGACAGGGTTCACATAAGGTATCATTTCACACGCCTAGTGAAATTTCAGATGAAAATGTGGAAATTTATTGTCCCTTTTTGTGTAGTGAAGTGTCCTCCTACCATAGATTAATGTTGCTTTCCTGCCAACCTTTTGAGCCTAGGGAATGATTATTATTTTTAAAAAAAAGAATACCAATATTAATAATAGTGTGTGTGTTTGTGTGTTGGGTATTGTGTTTGCAGGACCAGAAGGGGCAAACCTTTTCATCTATCACCTGCCGCAGGAGTTCGGGGACCAGGACATTCTGCAGATGTTCATGCCTTTTGGAAATGTCGTGTCGGCCAAAGTGTTCATCGACAAACAGACCAATCTGAGCAAGTGCTTCGGTATGAGGCCAAAAAACCTACAATAACATTAGAGAGAGTGCCACATAAACGTTTATAGAGAAACAGTCATTTCTTTACACATACACTGAGTCACTTTTTATTTAGGTGAACCTACATTGTGCACAATAAATAGGCAACATGAGGTGAAATTAAACATATAGTAATGTTTGCACTCATCTCCAGCACATCAGACGACAGATACAGTACACCACACCCTGGAGATATATCCATTGTTTCTGTGGCAGTTACTTATAGGGTCGGGGTGTCAGCTCAACGCCCGATTGTATCTGAGCACTTGGGGTGAAGGACCTTGCTCAAGGGTGCAACAGTGGCAACCCGGGCGGCGCCTGGGCTCAAACCGGGGACCCTCCTGGTCAGGAGTCCAACAACCTATCTACATCTGCCCCTCATTATGGGGGGAAATCCGTATTTGAATTACTGTAGGGACATTAAAATCTCCCATATTTTATTATTTTTTACAGTTCGGTCATAGAGGTCCACGGTTCGAGCCCCATCTCTGCCTGGGTTTTACTGCTGGGCCCTTGAGCAAGGCCCTTATCCCTGTCTGCTCAAGGGCGCCGTATAATAGCTGACCCTGCGCTCTGATCCCAGTCTACTAACAAAGCTGGGATAAGTGAAAAATCAAGAATTTCACTGTGCAATACATAAATGTACAGTATATGTGACGAATAAAGGCTGAACTTACACTAAACAGGAGGATGTCACCACTCATTTCCTCAAAAAAGAAGCTACAGTAGGTTTGTTGTTCCTGGTTAGCTGCTAACAGCTAACCCATCCTTCTTAAGCTCCTAAAAAATATATAGGCCATTAGATTTGACTTTTTTAAGGTTTAAATAATTAAACAGGTGAAAGTATCACAAGCCTTATTTTGTTTATTTTTACTTTTGTGAGAAAATCACTAGGGAGAGAGGTTTTATATGGAGCAGCTACAGTATTAGCAGCCTAGCACACCTGCTTGCTAGAGTGCCGTATAATATGGTGGTGTGGGACTTTGCTGCAGTTTTATTCGTTAGATTAAACAGTGTTATGTGCAGTCTGTACAGGGTGATATTGCTCACTATTAATAGCAAGAAAAAGTCACAGAAAAACACAGATTCTCTGGTACATCCTGACCCTGAAGTAACTTTAAAAATAGCATCACTCACAGTTTCAGGATGTACTTGATAACCTAGGAACTTTTCCACTGAATATAAAGTTTCTTCGCTTCACTTAGTATTGGCAAAAAAGAGAGTTTTTTTTTTTTAACAGCCAAAAACAGAGCATGTCTTGCTTTTCGTCATGCTGTATATGTTTTATACTCAACTCACAACACAAGTATGCTGTAACCAAGAACAAAACGGGGACTTCAGGGTGGAGCTGAGGACAAAACTGAAAGAGGGTCTTTAAAAAAATGACCACCTTTTTTTTCCTGTAAATATCATGAACCCTAGCGGATATTTAAAAAAGAAGAAAACCCCCGTCTGCAATATGATCCAAAATGGAATTTTTCATAATTAGTCTCAGTTTTTATCACTTGCCGCTAATTGTGTGTATGCCACGGCTGTCATTACTTGACATTTGGAAAATTGCCAATGTCACAGAAGTCCTGTTGCTTGTGTTACATTTCTTTGTTAAATTTCCTGCCAGAAGTACAGTATGGACACCGAACTATCCATGCAGTTGTTAAATACCAAATGAAAGATTTAGTCCTGCTACACTGTTATAAAAAGCTTTTCAGCATGCTTTGTGGCTGAAAATGAATTGATGTCGAGGCCTAGGGTGCAGTCGGTGTTCCAGTTCATCCCAAAGGTGTTTGGTGGGATCGAGATCCGGACTCTATTCAGGATGCTCCAGTTTTTCCCACTCCAACCTTGGTAGACCATGTCTTTATGGGTCTCGACTTGTGCACAGGGGTATGACTATGCTGGAACAGGTTTGTTACAGTTACTTAGTTACAGTGAAGGGAAATTGTAATGCTGCAGAGCACAAGACATTCTAGACAATTGTGTGGCAACAATTTGATTGTAAGGTGTCCACATATTTTTGGCCATATGTTTTATATGGATTTCCCAATCTGAATGGAAACGCTCAGGGTGATTAGCATCAGTAGACCCTGCACACTAACACGTTTGATTGATTGCGCTTTCTTTTTGTCTGTCAGGTTTCGTCAGTTATGACAATCCCGTGTCGGCACAAGCAGCCATTCAGGCGATGAACGGGTTTCAGATCGGAATGAAGCGCCTGAAGGTGCAGCTGAAGCGCTCGAAGAACGACAGCAAGCCCTACTGATCTATTTGCTAGGGCCTCTCCTCTCTGTCCCTACACTGCTAGGGTAAGTCCCCACTGCTGCCACGGCAACCGCCCCGGGGATGGGAAAAGGGGGGGACATGGGAGAGAGTTTCACCCTTAACACTACTAGAGGGAGACACTTTCCCCCCGAACATTCTTTTTAAACTTTTTTGATGGCCGTATTATTATTATTATTATTATTATTATTATTTGGTTTCTATTCACATGAACGCTTCCATTTTTGCTATTATTTTGTATGATCTGCGATGAATGAATAGCTCTTGCTAGTTTTTTTTCCCTTTTTATTTTAAGTTATGTATAAAATTATTTATTGATTTTTTTTTTAAGTAGATATTTATATCATTCCTTTTTTTTATTTTTATGATAATAACGACAACAACAGCCGAGAGGAACGTTCTCTAAACTACGTTTAGTTTCCCGTTATGAACCTTGAGGCTTGTCAGAATGCATAGGGACGGGGCCAGAGCCCCAGAAAAAGCACCAATATGCACGTTCGACTTTGCCCTTTGACCTCTGGTGTTGGCTCCGGGCTCCGCTGCTCCTTCGACCCCTCGGCCCAACGGCACCAGAGAGAAAAGGGTCAAAACCCGATGTGGCCTCGCTGTAGTTAACGGCAACAACTGCCAAAAGAGACTCTCCACATACAAACACACACACACACACACACACACACACAAACACACACACAAACACACACACAAACCACACTTGCCATTAAAGCATTACGCCTTTTGCGTTGGGTTTTTTTTCTTTTTTTTTTTTTTTTTCTGGTGTTTGTCCAACAGAGCATTTTATGTAGAGCATTTTAAAAAGAGATGACAAATAAAAAAGAATCTAATAATAAAGCATTTTATGTTTCCGGCGGCGTGGCGGGTTCAACTGCAAATACTTGATGTTTATTGAAATAAAAATATATATATCAGAGTACAGAAAGCCACAGGCCTGTAAATTTTATTTGTAAAAAAAGCAGTTCTATTTTTATACGAAAAAAAACCAACAATTTCTACTGCCTCTACTGACGTGAAAGACTTTATTTATCCTGGTTTAGTGATCAGATTTTTGAAGAAGTGCTTTTCGCCGTCCGGTCTTCTGAAAGCCACACAATCCGATGTGGGAAGAGAACAGAGGATCATCCCCCCTTTCTCTCCCTCCCTCACTCCTCATCCCTCTATCTCTCATCCTTCTGTCCCTATCTCTTCCCTGCTCATCTGTCTTTCTTCATTCCCAGTCATGTCCCAGTTATATTCAAGTGTAATGGGGCTGCACGATTGTCCTGATCATTTTTAACGATATTGTCTGTTCGAGTTATTAATTGCGAATGTAATAAGTGGCAGCTCAGCCGCTATGCCTCGGCCTCTGTTGTAAAGGAAGGCGGTTGGATCAAATCCCAGTAAAAGCCAGAGAACCAATTCTGGGCTTCTGAACAAGCGCCTTAACCCTAAACTGCTCAGCTCTGTGTGTGGATTGGATTCTAACAGGTAAATGACTTTTGATAAAAAGCAGCAAGTGATTACAAGTGATTAGACACTTAGTGCTACTTCTCAAAGAGTGCACATTACGCTAAAAGCATTTATGCTACAAATGAGCCAGCATCTATGCTCTAGCCGTATCATTTACGCTATCTGACTTGTTTTTAGGGAGTCTTTCTTTCTTTCCAGCTAATGCTGCAGTCAGAACAAACACGGATAGAATTAGCCCAGAATAAACACCAAATGATGGCGGAAATAAAATGACGTGCAATTTGCTCCTGGAAGCGGTTTAGTTCTAATTTTATCAAGCTGGTTGTATTGACCTGCGAATTCACAAACACAGGTTTTGTAAAACCAATAGAAAACAAAAGAGCAGGTTTGGGGTTTCGCAAGGTGTTATTGTGCTTTTAAAAAATATTTTTCAGTGTCCTTGGTTTTTTTCTTTTTTTTTTTCTTTTTTTGTCAGCCCCTCGGGATATCATAATGTCTCCATTTGTTTGTTTGTTAATATGGCTGTTCCATCAGGAGGTGGTTTAAAATGGAAGATTTTGAGTGAGATTCATTTCTCACATAAAACTGAAGAGATTTTGAATGGTGTATACACAGGGTAAATCCACAGGCATTTACACACTCAGCGGCCTCGTCATTAGGTACACCGATAGAAAAGAATGTTGGACTGGTTCGAGCTGATAGAAAGGCAACGGTTAATCAATTGATACAACTGAGCTATGCCGAAGAACATCTCTGAACATGTCAAACCTTGAAGCAGAAGGGCTACAGCAGCAGAAAACCACATCTGTCAGAAAAAACTGAGCCTACGAACGAACTCAAATGGGATCACCGAAATGGGACAATGGAAAATTGGGAAAATGTTGCCTTGTCTGATGAGTCTCAATTTCTGTTGGTCAGAATTTGGTGTAAACAACATTGAAAGCATGGATCCGTCCTGCCTCGCATCAACGGTTCAGGTGTCCCGGCGTGGGGATTTTCAGATCTTCTTGGTACACTTTAGGCCCCTTAGTACCAACCGAGCATCGTTTAACCTACCTGAGTATCGTTGCTGATCATGTCTTTCCCTTTATGGCCCTTGGATAAAGTATTATGTCACAAAGGTTAAAACCATCTCAAACTGGTTTCTTGAACATGATGGTGAGTTCCCCGTACTGAAATGGGCACCACAGTCACCAGATCTCAATCCATGTGGTTGATGTGGTGGAATGAGAGATTTCCATCATGGATGTGCAGCTGACAAATCTTGCAGCAACTGTGTGACGCTATCATGTCAGTATGGACGAAGGAATGTTTCGAGCATCTTTCTGAATACATATAGACATCAGAATCCAATCCAGACTTAGGCCTCCGCAGGTGAGGGTATAGGATCTTGTTTACGATCCCAAGAGTGATACGTCCAATCAATAGGACGGAACCTTAACCACTCAATCCCCACTGGTGTAGACAAATAGACAGGAGATTGGATTAGAGCACAGGTAAATAGTGACCTTTTTAATGTTTAATTGCAGTTTATATTTAATTAATTGTGAAGCCCTACTTCTTCGCTCTTTGTCCTTTCCCTCCCTCCGCCCCCTCTCTCTCTCTCTCTCTCTCTCTCTCAGTCCCCCCTTCACTCTCTCCCTCGCCATGAGTAGTGGCACTTTACATGTGCAATCTGTTTCTCCCTTTTTTTCTCCTTCTGTTCCATTTTAGCTTCGTCTGGTATTCTGTTATTTTTGTTTTCCGCGTTCCCCCCAAAAAATATATTAATAAAAACCATGTATTCGTTTTTTAAAACTCAAGATCCATCGCGCTGTGTCTCTTAAACTAGAGACTGATGGATTCTTTGGGGTGCTTTGTGTGTGTATGTGTGTATGTGTGTGTGTGTGTGTACAGTATGTGTGTGTGGATGTACTTATCATTTACATATGTTTATCTGTGTGAAATATGTGTAGTAATAAAAAAAAAAAAAAAAACAGAGATAACTGGGGAAAAAAAAAAAATCTTGCACTGGGTTACCGCTGGCTAGTAGCGCTGTTGTTGTCGTTGTTGATGTTGTTGCTGTTGTTGTTATCTGTTGTTTGTTCTCATGGTTTTTTAATGCTGTAGTTGTGTGCAGAGGCTGTGTGTGTAACTCTCCTCTCCCGTTTTCTTCCCTAGAAACTCATCTCCATGACTCTTTGCTCATCGTTTGCCTAGCATGTCTACGTGGCGTTCAAAAAAAAAAAAAAAAAAAACACGTCTCATCGTCTCGTCATTGTCTCCGATGTCTTTCTGAGTTCTCCTGATCATAATCTGGTCTCCTCCTACTGATCTCTCCTCGACTTTGATCTTAGCTTGATCTTTGTTTTTTTTGTTGTTCGTTTTTTTTTTTTCTTTTTTTTTTTGTTTGTTTTTTTTTGCATGTGACCTCATTTGGAGCTTTCAACTGTTAATTTTTCTGTTTTTGACCTTTGTTTTGTTTGTGTTCTTTCTCTTTTTATGATAACAGTTAGGGGAGGAATGGGGGGAAGGAAAGAAGGAAGGAAGGAAAAAAAAAATCAATCACAACAAATGTGAAAAAGCTAAAGCCGCGTTCTCACTCGCGAATAGTTAGGTAGATAGGTAGAGTCTATTTAATAGTTTAACCCGAAGCGTCGTCATTTTAAGAAGCGCTGTTTTGAACATTTCGCAAATGTAACGAATTAAAATATAATAAACAAACCTGTGGCAAAGAAATTTTAAAAAATGCTTCGTTTGCTAGCTTACAATTTTTTCTTATGATTTGCTTTACATTTCATTTTTTTTTTGTTTTTTTCATTCATTTAAAGTAAACTTGAAAGTACAATACAGGGATTGGCTTCTGGACTTCCTGTCAGGGCGTCTCACAGCATGAGACGTGCAGGTAGCCCGAGCTGGTTTCTACGAGAACTAGACTACTTCCAAGCAGTTTTAATAAATATATAGATATATAAATATATATATTAAAAAAAAAAACTGTCTAATTGAACTTAAGAGTCTCTCAGAGCGAGCTTGTGGTTTTTACATTTTTCAGGCAGTGTAAAGTTTTTTGATAAGGCCATTTGAAGTGGCTCGGTTTCTCATTAAAGTCTATATAAAACCACTTTTTTCTAGAGTAGTAAAGGTATAAAATAAAAAAATGAAAAAAAAAGCCAAGAAAAAAAAAAAAAGAGTGCCCTGTTTGGGGGAAATGCTACCTACATGTCACACCTTTTTGCTGAACTGATCTACCGTTAGACAATCCGTGGTATAAATGCACATGAAATGACCTATATTTTATACTGTTTAAATGTATAGAGGAAAAAAAACAAACAAAAAAAGAAAAAAAAAAAACAACAGTTTGTGTGACCCGCGTTCCCGTCGGTGCTTTTTGTGGATTTGAGTCGTGGTTTCATCACAAGTCTAATAGTCTTATTCGTCTTGTGTTTTTAAAGAGAAGACTAAAAATCGGTTTACTTGAACATAGACAAAAACCTATCATAGTACTATTGCTACTAGAGTATACCTGTTTTTTTGTTTGTTTGATTGTTTTTTTTGTTTGTTTACTTTTTTTTTTTTTCTTTTTTTTTTTTCCCTTTTTTTTTTTTTTAAGAGTCCCTATTTGAAATTTCTTGTCGGGTAATTAGCTATATAAACCTTTTACAATGTCAGCTTGTGAAGCATCAGTGTCATTCTTATTATTATTTGAAATTTCGATTGTGGGAAACAATATTTAGTATAACGTGTTGTTGCGTTCAGCGAAATGTACTTTTTTTTTTTTTCTTTCTTTTAACGGAAACATGAAAAAAAAACAAAAAAAACAACAAAAAAAAACAAGATGAGTGGACTTTAGTGCCAAATTCTGACGGTACATCCTGCCTACAGCTTCAGTGTATTACTTGTGAAATGATTTGATAACATGGGTATTTTATTACGTAAGTGTTTTGTATCCCTCATATTTAAGGATATAGATTTAAAAAAAACAAAAACAAACAACAACAAAAAAAAAGCGGTTGTTAACTTGCTACTCTGTGGTCTTGTTGCCTGAACTGTTCATGTTTTTTGCTTTCATTTTTTGTAAAAGATGTAAAAAGTGCCCATGTGTCATTCTCTCTCTTGTTCTCTCTCTCTCTCTCTCTCTCTCTCTCTCTCTCTCCTTCTTCTTCTCTCACACACGCATGCACGTGCACAACCATACACACACACACACACGCGCACACACATGCACGCATACACACACCTGCGCTAAAGGTTGACCTCAGCCCTCTTTTCTTCGATGGTGTGTGTATGTGAGCCCCCTGAGCACGAGTCTCAGCAGCACGCACGCTTACATGCACGTGATACGGCATCGTTTGCCAACCTGAGTAGCCAATCGGAAATCAGAAAACAGAGGCGAGCTGAAAAAGGTGTGTTTGTTCATCGCCAGGCATGTGCTGATAGTACATTTTCAGATCATACTAGAAATATTTCTCATCAGATTGCATTTCAAAAAAAATAAATAAATAAATAAATTTGAAAGGCTGGATTTTTAACCAGGATTTCAGTCTGGGTGCATTTTAACATCGAATAATGCGATGAAACATTACAGGAATGCAAATTAATGCATTTATACCAGCCTGATGCATTTCATTACCTGAGAAGAATCTTACATCACTGAAATCATTTATAATTCAATTAATAAACGTATATAATCAAGACTTTGGTAGCTCATAAAGGAGGTGCGCGCTAATTGGATCTAATCGCGGATCGAATTCACCGCTAAGCAGGGTTTATCAGCATCCCCGAGCAAACAACAGATGAATTATCAAGGGCAGATCAGCAGACCCCTGAGCATTTGGCATCGTCTGAACTGTCTCCCACAAAAAAAACACAATTTAATTAGTTGATGAGTGTTTTTTTTTTCCTTTTTCACTTTACATGCGAATAAAACAAACATCACAGCCTAGCAATGTCATTCTCAGTGTTCACTGGTTCAGATCTTAACACTTTTGCTATCGGTAGGCCTTTTCAGTTTACAATCACAATGCTTTAACCAAGAGGCGAAAAAAACTTCATGCACACCTGTGTATATGCTGCCTTCTAAACAGGACGGACTCGATCTCAGAAGCACAAACACTGCCCAGAAATGCCTACCCAGCTCCCAAATTAGATGCAGGTCTAGTGGCCATCGTTCTATACAGTACGTCCGCTATGAAGTGAGTATTACTCTATACTGAAGTATCGGCACATGCCTGTTCGTCTCTCTCTGCTTCTTCAGGTCTTAAAGCACCCCGACGCCAAAGGAGAACCCACCCGTCCGCGGTACCATATATCCCATTGCACTTTTGTCTAAAAAAAAAAAAAAAAAAAAACGTTTACGCGTGTTGTAAATGGCCCGTATACAATCTTGTTTACAGACGTGGTTTACAGCCGGCTCCCCCCTAAAAAACCCTGTTTACTTCACTAAAGCACTATTTTCTACCCAAATCCTGCCGTTGCCTTAACATGACGCTCAGTATTAGTGGGGTGGAATAGGCTGCTGCCTGAGTGCTGCCAAGGTTATTTGTGTGCATGTGTACAGTATGTGTGTGTATGTATGAATGTAAGTGTGTGTTTGTGTACGTTTTGTCCCAGTAATACACCCAACGAAACTGGAACTGCCAAACACAGAGCTGCAGGGAGCGACTTCGTTCAAGAGACTCAACGTTATGGTGAAGAAAATGTTCGATTTTCGCTGTTAGCCAGTGCTAGTCACAAGCACAAAAAAGCACACACACACACACGGACAGAACGGCAATGAAATTGTTAGCACAATGATGTCGCACAGTGTTGCAAGCCAGCGTCCTGATAGCTCTATCAGTTCTAAAGATGTGATGTCAATTCAAACGAAATATTGCATAATGCCATTTCAGTATCGACACGCAACCAGACAAAGTCTTTCGGTTATTTTCTTATGGTTTAATCCCTCGCTCTAAGTAGGCACTTTAACCTGGTCAGGGTCATAGAAGGATCCAGAAAGTCCCACGCCCTAGATGGGATGCCAGTCCCTCACAGCTTGTGGCTTAGAGTACATAATGTATTTATTTTCAGAGGACATGTAGATTAGTGTATGTAATGTGTGTTTTTAATTTCATTAAATTTTATTTTAATGGCTAGAAATAAAATTTTGAAAATATTTCATTATCTTAACCCTTCAACATCCTCTCTAAGAAACAATAATAGTTGAGATGGCACTTTATGGTACAATATCAATACATTTACAAATTCCAAAAAATAACAATAATAATTTATTTTGTTGGTGAAACAGAAGAATTTTTTTTTGGATATTTGATGCTACAAAGCAATTGAAAAGGAATGCGGTACGTTTTAAAGATACAGCGAAATCTACTGGATATTTTTAGCATAGCGTATCTCAACCGAGTGGTAGAGAAGGCTCAATCAGGTTCAAACATATTTTTGAGCAAGATATATATTGACTCAAAGTAGGATCTTACCAAAGGGTTGAGCAGAATGTTAAAGGGTTAAAATAAAAATAGGAATCATATAAAAAATTTTGATTTTTGTGTTGTAGTGCAACAAAGCAAATGTTTGTTGGACATTTGATCCACTTTGTTTTTATATGGTTTGCTACAAAGCAACAGTAAAAACATCATTTTAAAAAATTTTATTTTTTTGGTCAATGCATATCTCAACCGAGTGGTAGAGATGGCTCAATTAGGTTCAACATTTTTCAACAAAATATCGGGACTCAAAATATGCTCTACCAATATTATTATAATATACCAAGTTGTCCATAATGTGAAATGCTTAACAAACACTAATAATTAGATTAAACTAGTCAGAAATGGGCTTTTGACCTGCATATTTGTACATTATAAATAGGTCATAAATATCGAATATAGAGTGTAATACAGCGTTTAAAATAAAGACAGTTGACTGGCAGTGAATTTGCTAGATGACGGTATGATGTCATAAGTGCAGGTCAGTTTAATCGCGCCTTTGTGGATTTCCACTCATGACTCAGAGGTGTGTAACATCTGCCATCCAGGTGTGCCCTAAAGTACAAGACAACGCCGAGACAACAAACGAGGTCAGCCTGCAAAGCATTCTGGGTTGGTTCCGTTCCTGAAATCTTGTGATGTCAACTGATTCCATCCTTCACAAACCAAGGGCTCATCCTCATCTAAACTGACTTCAGCTGATAAAGTAGCTCCACTGCCACTCAAATAGCGACAGGGATTAAACCAAAGCGCTCTGGCAAGAGGGATTTAACGAGGACGTATTAAAATCAGTATTGGAACAAGGCCAAGATCATTTTTTTGGGTTGATATTGAGGAGAATGAAGGAGATGCAACGCTGGCCCTGATATTACTGCACTATTATATGGTCAAATGGCAGGGGGTTAAACCAACCAATTTTAATCTCTTACGTCTCCCATTGTGCGTCTGCGCGTGTGCGTATATGCGTATAAACATAGTCCGCTTCGCCGCCATCAAAACAAACAGGGTAAGATAACGCAATCTCACTACGCACACAAGCCCCGACACACTCCATTTCTTTCACACACACACATCAGATGTTTAGTAAAGCACAAATTTGTAAGGGTCTTTGCAGAAGTGCTTGCTGAGGCTCTTTACTCAGGGGTTTTCTTCACCACACACATCTTCTCTTAAATCTGTTTGTTCTTTCTGTTTTTGTTTTCTCTTAAGTGCTATTTAACAAGTGTATTTTACAAGACAAAGTGAAGTTTCTTTGCATTTTTCGCTTATTATGTCAAGTTTTTTGGACAAAAAAAATAATACTGTATGTGTGTTGATCTGATGTGCCGTATAAAAAAAGCTTGTTGTCTGTAGATTAATATCATTTTGTTTGATTCTAAAAGGATTTGAATAGTTTTAAGTATTGTCTTGAGAAAAGCCAAAGTCAATGCATTTCAGTGGATTATGTAAGCGTGGTACATGTTTGTTTGACTCCTTGGAATCTGTCATTGGATGGAATTTAAAAAGTACAAAAAAACGCAGGCTTTCCTATTTCTAAACTGATTGTACTTATGCCTTTTGTACCAGTGCAACTTTTTATACTGGCAATTAAAGAAAAAAAAAATACAAAAAACAAAAAAAACCTATGGAGAGTCTGTCTGACCCGCCGCACGGGTCGGCCAGCGGCTGTTCCCGAGTTTTGATTTCTGAGTTGGCATCCAGGATGGTTAAGTTTTAATATAAAGATTTTCTAGAACTTTGGCTCGGTATCTTTGACCTTTGACATCTTCTTGTTCTTCTTTACTTCAGCGTTTGCTTTCCTTTATCTTTCTCTTTGCTTTCTTTTTTTCTTTCCTTTTTTTTCCGGAAAGAGGGTCGGGAGTTTTCCTTTCGGCTTACAAATACTTACAAAAAAAAAAAAAAAAACGACAAAAAAAAAAAACAAGTTTGTCTTTTTCAAAGAGTCTTTACGAAGGGGGTAAGTTTCATTTTGTTCAGTATATTGTGCAGTCTCCATGATAAGACGATTTAGACGATTTAGAAGTATTTAGTCCCCTTCAATGGATAAATGTATTAGTTTGACAAAGAGATAAAAACAAGTAATTTGAGGACTTATTTGCTTTTAGCTGTTTAGATTTTTCTGGTTTCTCTGTCCTTCGCTGTTAACCTAACTGTGTAGCTGAAACAGTCAGACTTATTTTTGTAAATGTACGTTCTTGTGTGATGCAGTTTTTTGCTTCTGTCTCCGATATTAAATCATTTTTCCTAATACTCGTCTCTCTCTCTGTGCTGTGGTGTTCCAGTACCCGTCTGATGTTGTAACGGCGTTCACACAACCCTCCAGTGTTCCACCTCTCTTTCTCTCTCTCTCTCTTTCTCTCTCTCTCTCTCTCTCTCTCTTTCTGTCCTGTCTTTCTTACTTCGTTCTTTACTGTTTGACTGTGTTTTGTGTTTGACGCATTAGTGCAATCGGTTTCATCTACTCTCCACCAAAATCTCATCACCAAATGTGATAAATATACATAGAAATGTTTTATATGTATATTTCTGTGCAGCCCAATTTGCTGTGACAGTAGATGGACAGCCTGTTTCTAAACAAATCACTCCACAATAAATTCTCAAAAGTGCTTTTAAGTAAAGAATTTATTATATATACTGTATATATATATTTGATCTCACAAGTCAAGACTTTGGTAGAGAAATCTCTTGAATTAAATGAAAAAAATGAACATAACTGAAATTTCTAGAGACTCAGAATTCCCACGACAACACAAGAAGATTCAGCAGCCAGTGCAAAACATCACATGGTAGTATTTTAACAAAATGATAGCTAGCTGCATCAAACTCTTTATAATAATTAAAAATAATAATACTGAAAAATGAAGGAGTAATGTTGACGGTGTAAAATTTAGCAGCCCTGCCTACAGGCTTTCGCTGTTCTGTACTGTCGGCTCTTCTGGGCGAAGCTCCCCTTGTCACTCCTCTGTCCTTGTACCTCTCCGCTCTGTCCTGTCCTTGTCTTTACTGCATCCCTACAGAGATACCAGAGAGTCCAAATTAAACACTGCCAGTTCATTTGGGATTTTTGGTTTTAGTTTTGTTTTTTGTTTTTTGTTGTTTTGGTTTTTTTATATATATATATCTATAAAACGGAACGGAAATTTCGAACCATTTTCTAAAGAAGAACATTATTACATTTACTCAGATGGGTTTGCTGGTGATTAAATACTGTACAAATGGAAAACATGGTACTATATTAAAAACTAATATCTGATTATTTATATATCATCTATATTTCAGGCACATACAGTACTAGTTCAACATGTTAACATGATATACACCTACAGTACCATGGTGCTACACATATTGGCCTTATCATTTAAACCCTACCTACAGTGGAAACGGACCACACAGTATATATATATATATATATTGATATATACTGTAAGACCAGAGCTCTACAATAGTATGTATTAAACTAAATAATGAAAGTGACCAAAACTAAAGTACTTTAGCTGAGGTACTGTATTGCCTTAAGGAACACCTTTAGGGTGTTGAATCAATATGCTGTTAGTTTTTTTTATTTTTTTTATCTGTAATTATTGCTTAGCATTTTAAATGACACAATGAAGGTAAAAAATTTTCTTTAAGTCTTACCTGTCTCCTAATTCATACGTTACAAATCATGCAATCATCTACACTATATTGCCAAAAGTGTTCGCTCGCCTGCCTTTACATGCATATGTGAAGTTGAGTAACATCCAATTCTTAATCCATAGGGTTTAATATGATGTTGGCCCACCTTTTGCAGCTACAACAGCTTCAACTCTTCTGGGAAGGCGTTCCACAAGGAAATTTATGGAAATTTTTGACCATTCTTTCAGAAGCACATTTGTGAGGACAGACACTGATGTTGGACGAGATGGCCTAGCTCGCAGTCTCCGCTCTAATTCATCCCAAATGTGTTTTGTGTCATGTGAAGGCAGGCGAGTGAATATGCTTGTGAACATGCTATTATCATCGCGGGCTATTATCATGGTTCCCGATTTTCTCCCTAATTTAGTCGTGGCCAATTCCTCCCCGTCACTAGGGGGCTCCCACATTAAGGCTACCACT
>JAQMYL010000004.1:15376766-15388525 GCA_030014365.1 Clarias pachynema | reverse complement strand
TATATATATATATAAATTTCAACATCTATGGAAGGAGTTTCCACTGAGATTAGTTTTTTTAGTAAGAAAAAACGAAAAGTTGGTAAAGGAGTGAGTGCAATGTAATGTCAGTGATATACAGTAACATGAACTAGTTTTCCTTATAACAGTTCCACAACATTATTGCAAATGAATCAGCTTTGAAGTGGTAACAGGATCTGCACTTTGCATTAGGCAGCATCACAGCACCCAGTCACTGATCTTCTTCCCCCTTACCAGCACCCTCTCTGATAAATAATTCATTACTAATCTTCATTCATTCATCTTCAGTAACTGATTTATCCTGGTCAGGGTCATGGTGGATCCGGAACCAGTCCCGGGAATGCTGGGTGCCATGAAGGCAGGGCAATTAATCTCGGATAAGACGGCAATCCTAAAAAAGGCTACACACTTATTAACACCAGGGGATAGTTTATCCCTACCTTCATGTTTCTGGACAATGGAAAGAAACCAGAGAACCTGCAGGAAATGACATGAAGATGTGGAGAAAATGCTAAACTCCCAAGCTCACTATCAAACTGTATAACAACAAGGTAGGTATGTCTAATAAAGTGGACAATAAAAAGTCCCAACTATGAAAATAACTGACCGTAAATATGACACCTGGTTAGCAGTTCAGTGATGTATGGATGGATAGGTTTAGAGTAACTGCAAACACATACCAAGTGCTTGTGAATGATAAATCTGTTAAAAATGCATGTACTGTAGATGCAAGGTATGTATACCTAATAAAGTGGCCATAATGTATTACACAAGGGGAAACTATTCTACGTACATCTTTAAAGCACAGTCAGAGAACACCAAAGCATTGAGATCTGTGTAAATATTCCACAGTGGAACACAGGTTCAATAATTTATCCTATAGAACATACAAGAGCAGGGAATGCAAATTCAGCTGTAATTCATTTTTAAATAACAAAGAGTGTGAGGACAAGGGTTAGAAACTATTACAGATCTTCAATTCACTCAGAGACTTAAAAAAAAAAAAAAAAGATTTCATAGACAAAGTTTTTAGAGATATTCTTTCAAGTATACCAGAGAGTTCTTTCAAGGGTTTCATAGATCAAACGTGTGTGAATAATTTATAAAGGATGCCAGAGATTAAATCCACAAAAGCATTCAACAAAAGATAACAGATCAAATGTCTGTGAATATTTTACAAAAGACAGCAGAGTTCAGACTCGCTCGAGCATTTTTTCAAAGACACCACTGTACAAATACATACAAACATTCTACAAAGAATATCACAAGGTTCGCATTCACACAACACACACATCTAGTCAATGTTGGAACAAAATGTACAAATTACATCAATGATGTCATATGCAGATTGTTTGCTAATTGGGGAGATGCCACAGGAATACAGTGTGCTTGTATATATATATTTCAGGCCCCATCATAGTACAGAAATTGCAGTAGTTAAAATCACAAATTATTTGTTTTTAGTTTCGGACCAAGGCTGCATCTTAATATTAGTCTTATTTGACCTTAGTGCTGCATTTGACATAATAGATCATAATATTCTCATAGATCATAAATCTCATAGATCATAAATCACATAGGTATTCTAAGACAGGCATTAAGATTGTTTAGATCCTACCTGTCCGATCGATACCATTTTGTAGATCTAAATGGAGAACTGTCCAGTGTAATGCTAGTGAAACATGGGGTCCCACAAGGGTAAGTTTTAGGACCTTTGCTGTTCTCAATATATGGTACATGTTCCCTTTGGGTAACATCATTAGAAGATTAGTTTCCACTGCTATGCTGATGATACCTAGTTATACATCTCATCAAAATCAGAGTGTGTCAAAGATATAAAAGATTGGATGACCGATAATTTTCTATTACTAATTTCAGACAAGACAGAGATATTATTGGTCCAAAAACCAGAACACAAACGCTCTTACAATTCAACTTGTATTTAGAAGATACAGAAGATGGTACTATTATTACCAGCAACATATTAGACAACAACTTGTCTTTTGAAAATCATATTTCCAACTTTACAAAATCAGCCTTCTTCCATCTTAGAAATATTGCCAAGCTTAGGAATATTCTTTTTGTATCTGATGCAGAAAATCTAGTCCATGCATTCAGGACCTACAGACTGGACTATTGTAATGCATTACTAGGTGGTTGTCCTGCATCCTCAATAAACAAGCTACAGTTAGGCCCCCTTATATACAGTATAATAACCCCTTAAATAACTGCCAAGGAAATGACCAATATACAGTATCTCCATGGTGGGAAGTATTCGACACCTTATGGGCTACACGGATGGACCAAAGTACCAAAAAAAAACAAGAAGGAAAGATTATCTACTGTATATACTGTACATTATCATTCTCCTTCTAATTCACAATTATGTGCCACATTGTTTTGGTCTATCACATAAAATTCCAATAAAATACATACATTATATTTGTGATTATAACAGGACAAAATGTTGAAAAGATTAAGAGTTTACTTTTGCAAGGCAATGCAAATAATGCAATAATAATATATAAAACATACATTTTAATATAACACAAAGATCGAAAAAAAGATCGAAAACATAATATTAAAAAAAACAGATGAGAAACAAAGTAATTGACATGTATCAGTCTGGAAAGGGTTATAAAGCTTTTTCTAAGTCTTTGGGTCTCCAGCAAACCACAGTCAGAGCCATTATCCAGAAATGGAGAAAACTCAGAACAGTGGTGAACCTTCCCAGGAGTGACCGGACTACCAAAATTACTCCAAGAGCACAACAACGACTCATACAGGAGCTCATAAAAGAACCCAGTACGACATCTAAAGAACTGCAGGACTCACTTGTCTCAGTCAAGGTCAGTGTTCATGATTCAACAATCAGAAAGAGACTGAGCAAAAATGGCATCTATGAGAAAGTTCCAAGGTGAAATCTACTGCTGACCAAAAAGGACACAAAAGCTTATCTCACATTTTCCAAAAATATCTTGATTATCCCATGACTTTTGGGCAAATATATATTCTGTGAACTGATGAGACAACAGTTGAACTTTTAGGAAGGTGAGTTTCGTTACATCTGGCATCACACATTGTAGCTGCAGGGCCTGGACGACTTGTTATAATTGATGGAACCATGAATTATGCACTTTAATGCAGCAGGACAATGATCTGAAATAAACCAGCAAGTCCATCACTGAATGGGTCAAAAAAATCAATAAATTAAGGTTTTGGAGTGGCCTAGACAAAGTCCGGACTTAAATGCGAATGAGGTCCTTAAAGTGGCTGTTCATGCTTGAAAACCCTGCAATGTGGCTGAAAAAAGAGTGGACCAAAATCGTTTCACAGTGATGTGAAACTTATTGCCAAGTACTGTATCGCCAACACTCGATTGTAGTTGTTGCAACCAAGGGTACTAAAACAGTTATTAGGTTTAGGGGCAATTACTTTTTTTTTTACAAAGAGCCAGGTAGGTTTGGACAGCTTTTTTCCTTAATAAATGAAATCAACATTTAAAAAATGGATTTGTATTTACTCGAGTTATCTTTGTGCATTATTAAAATTTGTTTGATTATCTCAATCATTAAAGTGTGACGAATATACAAAAAATAAATACATAAATAAATCAGGATACTTTTAAAAATATTATTTCACGGCACTGTATATGTAATTGTAAATGAAATTGCTCCAAATAAAGTGGTAAAATGTAATATAAATATTAGACTACTGTATATATATGGTAAGAGGTCCTAACACCGTCGTAAAATGGAAATAAATTAAATGGTAATTACCACTGGCCTACACGATCCCTAGTTCTACAGAGACTACAGGTCATATATATAGCAATACATTTATTATACAAATATTTATACAAGTTTTTCTTTTTCTAAAGTGCCTATACATTTTTTGGTTAACTATGGCACACAGTAACAGATGTACAGTAAAATTCTGAAACAATATGTATTATTATTATTATTATTATTATTATTAATAATAATAATAATAATGATTATAATAATAATATGACAATAATATTTTATCCAGTGAAATTGCTATTTCAACAGTTTTCTATTGGGTTTAGGTCTGGAGACGACACGGGTCATGGCTCCAGAAGCTGAATACCATTATCACATAACCAGTTTTTCACCTAAATTATGCCAATACTGATAATACACATAAACACACATGTAAGTACGTGTTTATCTATTGAGGTTTCATTTTAATAGGTTTTCATTCCTTCATGTTCAGTGAACAACATTATATCCCGGTCAAAGTGGTAATGGACCCTAATACACACACACACACAACCACACACACACATAAACACACCTAAAGCCAACTGACGGCAGCCAGTTTCCCTCCTGGCATGTTTTAGGAGGGGGAGGAAAACAGTGAACCTGCTGGAGACCCACATGGAGAGAGCATGCAAAGCTTTCACACTGATGGTAACCAAAGTTGTAGAGTGGAGCCTGGAGCCAATGTTCCCCTTAATTTTGTGTTTGAGATTTTACAGTACATTAGTGTTTAAAATCTAAGACTTTTAAGACATTGAATCAAAAAAAAGAAATACATACAAATTAATTTCTGACCTAATATTCTGTTTCATCATCATAACTCATACCTCTATCAATTCATTCAGCTCTTCATAAAGATACCAAGGAGAACAGGTTTTTTTTCCTCCAAAAGATACTGTAGATTAAATTCCTTCTGTCCTTGTGTGAAGGATACCAGAGTTCAAACGCACATGAATATTTCAGAAGGCATACAGCAAATTAAATTCACTTATACATTTTATAAAGCATACCAAAGAGTACAGGTGCTCGTGAATATTTGATGAAGGATACCACACATTACACTGACTCAAGAATTTTATAAAGGATGGCAAAGGCTACAGATTCTCTCCGGCATTTTACAAAGGGCAAAATGAGACTTCAAATGTTTAAAGATAACCGAACCATAAATTCATTTGAACATTTTATTAAAGACGGACTAGAGGCCTCAAATTCCCTTTAGCATGTTTAAAAGGATATCAGAGACTCAAAATGGTCTTACACATTCTCACGAGTGCACCAGAACACCCAATTTCATTCAAGTGTTTATAAGGTTTTACTGCATTTTTCAATAAATTAATAAACAAATAGTCTGGTGTCTGATGAAATGCAAATATTGCATCTGCATGCATATTTTTTATTTTTATAATTATTTAAAATCTAGCGTTTCTAAATGGAGACTCCTTTTAGATGTTCTTTTAAGCATACTAAAGAGTTTGAATTCACTTAAGAATCTCTGCTCCAAAAGTCCTCTAATGATTTAAAGATCGCAAATTTGCATCCTGATGTGCCACATCTTCTGACCAGGGCCCGTATTCACAAAGCTTCTTAAGCCTCAAAGTTGCTCCTAGTGATGAAATTCTAAGAAAATTCTTAGAATTATGACATTTTCTTAGAATTTCCCCTTACATTTAGGACTAAATCTTAGTAAAGATAAAAATGATTCACAAAACATCTTAGCCCTAAAAACAGCTCCTAAGGTAAAAATTATTAAGAGTAGAGAATTAAGGACTTTTAAGAGGCTTAAGAGTTTCTATAGCAGAGGACAAAATGGCGGAAAGAAGAAATATTCCCCAAACACTGAACATAAAGCTAAAAGTAAACACTGCTCTTTTGTCCAATTTGTCCTTGAATTGCTGCCTCATCCCTAGCAACGGGGTCAACAACACATCCTCACTAAGATGAAGGTTTTTGTACTTTCCTTACTCAGAGTTGCTCTGAGAAGTTTCCTAAATCACTTTTAGTCCAGGACTCCCAGCTAGGACTTTTAAGCTAAGATTTGAGCTCTCTAAAAGAATTCTAAGCAGCTTTGTGAATACAGGCCCTGGAATCTAAGAGACTGTTTAAGAGCGTACCATCATTTTTCTCCATCCGCCTTCAATCAGCACCACATCAATGCATAGTGGGAACTGTACGAGCCCCTGGAGGCAGTGTTATGATCTGGGGTTGCTTCAGTTGGTCAGGTCTAGACTCAACAACGTTATGTGTGCAATAGGATATAAAGTCAGCTGATGACCTGAATGTAGTGAACAACTGGGGTTTTTTCACATTTAGGGATTTTTTTTTTTTTTTTTTTAATATGCACAGGCAATATAAAAAAAATCTCAAACAGAATAGTGGTTCTGGGAGCATGAAGAATTATTTTAACACATGAACTGGATGCCACAGAGTCCAGACCCGAACCCCATTGAAAGACTTTGGGATGTGTTGTAGAAGACTTCACAGAGTGGTTCGATGTTCCTGTTATCAATACAAGATCTCTGCCGAACATTAATGCATCTGTGGGTGAAAATAAATAGGGCGCCATTGCAGAAGGCTGTCACAACAATGCCGGCACGAATGTATGTCATAATCAAAGCTAAAGGCTGTCTAGTGAGATATTAGAGGGTACTGTATGAAAAATACTTTTTTTCATTCATGTAAAAAAAAGAAAGGTCCAAAAGCCCAGTGATGGAAGACTTTATAATATGGAATTATAAAGTAGAAATATTTTTAAACACTGCATATGAGATACAGAAAGATGTAAGGACTTAATGTTTATTCTTAAAATCCATCTATATAATACATGGTATACTCACACTCACTCATCATCTACACTGCTTAGCCCGTAGGGTTGGAGGGGCCTGGAACCTATCCCAGGAGACTTAGGGCACTAGGTGGGGTACAACCTGGACGGGATGCCAATCCATCACAGGGCACAACCACACACACACACACTAAGGGCAATTTGGGAACGCAAATTAGCCAAATCTGCATGTCTTTATACTGTGGGAGGAAACCCACCAAGCACAGGGAGAACATGCACACAGATCTGAGGTGGGAATCAAACCCGGACCCTGGAGGTAAAAGGCTACAGTGCTAACCACTAAGCCACTGTCCCTACATAGATGCTATAGTAATTTGGATATACTGAGACATATATCAAGTTAAGTTAAGTCAAGTAGGCTTTTATTGTCATTTCAACCATTGTTCAGTACACAAGTGCTAAATACATACAACATAAATAAACAACATAATTAATAATTTAAATAAAAAAAAAAACGAACTGACTAACTAACTAAAACACCTAATTAGCTGACTAGCTAAGACAAAACACCTTAAATTAGCCAAACTAGCTAAGTCGTATACAAAATGCAGCAAAAACTGCACGTGCAAGCAGCACCAGAACACAAGTCCCTACTTACTTTAGCTCGGTTCTATGATAAATTACATTTTTAAATCTTAAAGACTATGATGGATATCGCCACAAAAAATATATATTAATAATAATAATAATAATAATAATAATAATAATAAAATAATAATAATCTGGGATTTGAAACACACCGCAGTTTTAATCATTTACTCAGTTAAATAAAATAATAATTACGTGCAGTGACAAAAATCGGCCACTAGATGGAGGTGTAACATTGATATTTACAGTATTATCTGCAGCAGAAGAGGTCAGTAAATGTATTAATTAGTCGCTGTGATGAATTTTTCATTGACTGCAGGAAAAGATTTCAGCCTCTGTAACACTAAACCAGGAGTCAGTGGTAAATGTTTAATGATTTTTGCTTTTAGTCTCTTGGCTCTCGCACACAGATACCAACCACTTAATGAAGCCAGATCAGTTTTGACAAAAAACAGGAAATCCACAGAGCGACTTCAACACACACATAAGTGCAAAGAATATGATAAGGACATGATGACAGTTTCTTGCTTTCAGTTTTATTTTAAAAGCTTTGTCACGAATGAAGCGTGTGTGAAACATAGAAAAGGAAAATTAAATGCCGGGTAAGTCAGGTGATTACCCAGGTTGCTTCATTAGGTCACGGATCTTACACACACGCACACACACACACACACACACACACACACAAAAATACACATACTGTACTATTAGCAAGTATTGCTCACTCACACACACACACACACACACACACACACACACACACACACTCATTCATTCTATATACCGCTTATCCTGTACAGGGTCAAGGAAGGCCTGAAGCCTATCCCAGGGCCCTCGGGCCATGGTGTGTCATGGTGGGCCTCGGGGTGGTGTGTCAATACAATGCAGGGCACACAAGCACACACACACACACACACACTCACACGGCCAGTTAACCTAATCCGCATGTCTTTGGACTATGGGAGGAAACTGTAGTACCCAAAGGAAACCCACTAAGCACAGGGAAAAAAACACAAACTCACTCAAAGGCAGGAATTGGACCCTTGACCCTGGAAGTGTGAGGCCACAGTGCTGACCACTGCAAACACCACTGCAAAAGACTCTAGTTAGGAAATATCTTGAAATAGGAGATTAAACTCATATTAATACGGAACTCTTTACAGAAAAGTATTTCATAGCTCACTTCCACTAGGAATCACACACCTAACATATTGTGGAGTTCGTTCGTTACTTTAATATTTCATTTTGATTGATTTGAGTAAGGCGAACAATGTGGTGTGTGAAAATGATTCCTCACCCTCTCAAAACCACTCTTTCACGATTGGAGTCCTGGGATACAGTATGTCTGTGCCATCAGGGGGGGAAACTAATCATAGATGTGAAAATCCTGGTCATTCAGTACAGTCAGGTCATCAGCTGCATAATTTTAGTCGCTTAGTCCCTATAAACATAGCTACGATTTCTATGTATTATAAAGCAACTTCACCAAGAGTTTAAGGGATCTCTGATCATGGTCGTTCATGAATCGTATTGCATTTATGCTAAGTTGAAGTTTTGAGCACTATACTTCCAGGTCTTAATAAGGTGTTGAACATCACAGTAGTTATTTTCTTTGTTTGATGCAGGCCAATAATCTGACCCTTCCGGAACAGCGACTTGTTTTTTTGGGTATGTGATTTGAAGTGTCCTGTCTGTAATGCTGATTACATACAGTAGGTGAAGCTGATTTGTGTAAGAAGCTGAAACATTGCAAGACTTAGTAATATCAGGGATGATAATAATAATAATAATAATAATAATAATCCATCAACATTCGTAGTCCAACTAGGGACCATGGAGGCCAGCGGTGATTACCATTGTATTTATTCCCATTTTACGACCATGGTAGGACCTCCGGTCAACATTCACAAGTGCATTCAGACACTATGGACAATTTGGGAACGGCAATTAGTCTCATCTGCATGTCTTTGGACTGTGGGAGGAAACCACAACATGAAAACATGCAAACTTCATGTACACAGACCCGCAGTGGGAATTGAACCCAGACCATGGAGGTGCAAGGCGTCAGTGCTAACCACTAGGCCACCATGCCGCCAATAGTAATAAAAATAATAATCATTTGTTACAGTAATGCTGCGGATGATAATAGTAGTGTTTATTATTATTATTATTAGTATTATTATTAGTATTATTATTATTATTATTACTATTATTATTGTTTAAAATATACCGATTAATCAAGGTAATAGCAAAATGATTTGCCATCTACACCTTATTTCTATAGTCACACTCAGCTTTGTAAGATATACAACTTATGATTTGGGAATTTAAATCCTAAACACGTCATATGGATAGATGCTTTCAGATTAGTGAAAATTCTGGGACACAAAATAATTGTACATTTTTCAGAAGCTGTAATGGAAAACTCAAACAAGGACGTTTCACTCATTGATGATAAAAAAAAAAAAAGAGAGATGATTTTTGACTTTCAAGGTAAAGTGTGGTTGTAGGGAGCTGGTAGGTTTTATTAATGTTATAAAGTTATTTATTTGAAACATATTTTTGTTGCGAAGGACAAAAATGCCAAATCACTCAGTAACAATAGTAGCGCCTATTCGGGTTGGATTAGTTTAGTGTAATTCTGTAATTCTGAGTAATATTGTTTATCTCTCTCCTTGTGACAGCAATAAAAGAGGGTTTCTAGTGGGTCATATTTTCTATGACATCAAATGTTTGCAGCACATGGTCATATGATCACACTCTGTTCACATCATGCTGTAGAAGCAGACGAAGAGGCATTACAATACTATAGACACTCCGACACTAATGTAAGTTTCAGCAGCAGTTTAAAACTAGAGATGGATTTCTGCAAGAAAGGCAGAAGCTCAAAGGCAGCAGAGGATGCTGTAAAGCTGGCAGAGCGAGTAATGTTGCAATTGGTGAATGTGTGACCATTCATTTTAAGAGGAAAAAAGAAGGGAATAAAAAATGGCAATGAATAAAAAATGACTGGGGAAATTGGAACGACTCTTACATCAGCACTACAAAAAATCTCAGGGAAAATAGCTGAGATGGCGCAGAGTCAAAATGTAAAAAGAAAATGATAGATACAGAAGTAGTGCTAAATATAAAGGTGAAAAACAAAGCTAAAGATAATAAGGAGAAAACATAAATGCAATAAATGAATAAGAGCGAAGTATACAAGAAGCAATCATTTTTTTGTTTCTTTGATTGGAAAGTAATGGAGAAAGGTGACTGAGCTTGCCACTATGCATGCAAGACGCAACCATGTAAGACTGAATATGCAGGTCAGACGTGTGTCAAATATTTAAAAAAATAAATAAATAAATATGGTAGAACCATTCCAAAACCCCATGCAAATGTAATCCTGTCCAAAGGGCTTCAGTAATGCTAGTAATAGTAGTAGCCAGGGGCACTGGGAATATTATATTTCATAGTACGCCATTGTTACGTAAGAACCGCCTTTGTTAGATACCTTTAATGTGTAGGTGCAACACACACATGAGTGAGCATGCAAGAGAGAGAGAAATGGATTTATGTTTATTCATTCATTCATTCATTCATCTTCTACACTGATTATCCTATTCAGTGCCTCAGGAAGCCTGGAGCCTATTCCAGAAAACTTGGGTACAACTTCGACAGGGTGCTTATCCATTGGAGGGCACACATGCACACACTCATTCTCACACTATTGGAAATTTGGGAACTCCAATTAGCCTAATCTGCATTTCTTTGGACTGTGGAAGGAAACCGGAGTAACCGGAGGAAACCCACCAAGCACGAGGAGAACATGCATGCGGACTCGAGGCGGGAATCGAACCCTCAACCCCGGAGGTACAAGGCGACAGTACTGTATTAACCACTACACCACCATGCCATGATTTAGATTTTTATTTATTTTTTATTTTTTTTGGACAATGCCAATACAACACCACCATAACACTACCTTACTGTGTTCATTTCAATGGCCAGACTTGGTGCTACTGTCGCTTTCTGAAAAATCTTCACTCCATACAACAGGTTGCTTTCTATCTTCAAAAGTTTCCGTTTGATTAAATCCGGGACATAACTGTTCATAATATCGCTTTTACTAAGGATTTTCATTTCACTTATGGTGCAGGTTAAACTTCAGGCAGATATCCAAATTCTCTAAAACTTTCATTAAATTCTTTTCAGCGTGATGCTGTGACAAATCTGGCTGGACAGACATACAGACAGATACAACATTTTCTGAGACTGGTTTCTAGTCCTCCAGTGTATGAAACGTAGAGATATTGAAAGAGTTCTGACCAATGTTTAAAACCTTATTTTATTTTTGTTGAAAGTGTATATATACTGTAGGTATAGTATATATTTATACTATATACTGTATCTAATATATATCTATACTATATACTGTATCTAATATATATCTATACTGTATACTGTATATAACCAGTGGTGTCAAAAGTATTCACATTCATTACTTGAGTAGAAGTATGGATACTAGGGTTTAAAAAGACTTC
>JAQMYL010000004.1:15328410-15339268 GCA_030014365.1 Clarias pachynema | reverse complement strand
AGTTAAAAGAAGGTAATATACGATTTGATCTTACTGAAATAGAAAAAAAGCTTTTCTCTTCATGTACTCTTAAAAAACAGATTTCTGAATTATATGCATTGCTGTCCAATCAATGTTGGTCCTTCGACCTTTGACTCTTTAAGGATGACATGGGAAAAGGACTTGGAGTCTATTTTCAGTGATGAGGAGTGGCTATCTGTCTGCTCAAATATCTTTCCCAAAAGTGCTTCAATTTCTGTTCATGAACAAAACTTTAAATGTATTCATAGAATTTATTTAACCCCAGTTCGCCTCCAGAATATTTCCCAATTGTTCTCAGCTATGCTTTAAATGTAACCTGGAGATCGGCACAGTGATGCATGTGTTTTGAGATTGTGACAAAATCAAAATGTATTGGAAAGAGATTCACAAAATTGTATATATTTGGCCAAAAAATGTATATTATTACTATGGTCAACTGCTCAGATACATTCGGTGTTCTGGCGAATTTGGTCCACTTTCTAGAACTTTCTTGAGGGTCCTCATTGACTATGCCTTTCTAAAGTTGGTTTGTAATTTTTATTAATTTTTTTGTCTTTGCATTTAAGCATTTATAGCCATTTGAATGTGTTACAAAATTTTGCCTGTTGTCGAGATACCTGTACCACTGCTTGTTGTTCTGTTGAAAAATGTAATAAAAAAAAAAAAAAAAGTTTATCAAAGTTTGTTTAGAATCGTAACAAAAAAAAAAAATAAAGTATTGAACCGGTATCTATTTTAAAATCGTGACCCTTATAGAGTCACGATGCAGATCGAAACCTCAGCATCGTGATAATATTGTATCAGGTGATCCCTAGCGATTCCCATCTCTAATGCTTGGGAGTGTCATGTTCCCCCAGTCTCCTTCCCCTATTAATTTATCTTAATGCAGCCAATGAGATTAAATTATCCTCCAATACATCTCTCTGTTCATGTTTTCTCTAGAATAGTTTGCAGAGAAGCAGACACATTAAATGTTACTCTGACCTCCATATTTCACTGCGAGTTTGACGATTTTGGGATCGTAAGCAGAGACATTCCTTCCCCTGAACATGAGCTGAGTTATTGCACAAGAGTTCTAGCCTGGGTTCATCTGTCGGGAGTGCACTGTTGCAAAAGAGTTCTGATCCGTAAATGCTTCATCATTTTTAAATGAAGTGATGATGATGACTGTTTTCTGTATACCTGTTGTTCCTGCTGCTGTTCGACCATCCTGAAACCCCGGTTTCTTTCATTTCCTTATCATTAGCCTGAGAGCACGCTATAAATCTGTCTCCCATCAACCTTCCATTAAACATTAGCACAGCTCACTCTAATCTTTAACATCGCCCAAGTAATTCATCAGTGATGATGGCATTGTAAACTAAAGTGTAGTTTAAACTTCTTAAAAAGTCATAGGCTATATACTGTAGCATTTGTCGATAAGTCTCTCACATCATGTCCTGCTTTATTTTGTGTTAAAGGCTACACTTTATTTCGAATGTATCGTAAAGGCATAGCAAATATTTTGCCTGCGAGTGTGCACGCAGCCAGGGAAAGCAGCCCTTTGTGTATTTCCTAATCCAATAACACCGTCCATGTGGGATTCGTGGG
Source organism: Clarias pachynema (assembly GCA_030014365.1). NCBI lineage: Eukaryota > Metazoa > Chordata > Actinopteri > Siluriformes > Clariidae > Clarias > Clarias pachynema. Next base: position 15,337,657 of record JAQMYL010000004.1, on the reverse strand, counting down.
CAGCGTACCGCCGTACATGAGGAAGCAGAGGCAGCGCGATCCGAGTCCGCTCGTTAGTTTAACTCCATTACGCTGCAGCCAGCAGAATAGTGAATCATGTTACTGCCCTGGACCTGGAGTTCATTATGTGGTTCTGGCTTTTGGAGAGGACACCAGTACACACTTACACAGTGTTCTGCAAAAGCCACACTGGATCATTAAAGCCTTGCACATAACTCCCACTCAGCATGTGTGTGTACGGCTGCGGGAGGGGGAGGCTGTGTGCTAGCGCACAAACTAAACGATCCGACATGACAAATTCCCTCTCGGAAAGGTTCATGGTGTTCTTCTCTCGTTTTAGTTGTCGTTTCGTTTCTTTCTTTTCCTCTCATGTGAAATTTGTGCTCAGTGTTAAATCAGGTATCAGTATAATTAAGCGCTGGTGCTGTTGTACCGAATATCAGCACAGCTGTGATGTGTTCTACAAACTTCATTTATCATCAACAGGTTGTGATTTTTTTGTTTCTTTATTTAAGCAGCACACATCCTTAAACGACTGGCAGGACTAAACCGCGGCTGGCAGAGCTGGCGACTGACGGTTAGCTACCGAGCGTTAATTCTACCTCTTAATTCTAGTGTGATTAACTGGAGTGAAAGTAGTAGTTTTAATTCTCACCGGCACTGCGTACCTAAAAGGTGAGAAGAATAAACAATGGAGGTGAAGGACAGACCTGAGGAGCGTATGAGATTTTCTTTAGAATATCAGCTGAATTTCATGTTTTCAGGTTGAATCCCAAATATCATTAAATGGAAAACTTGTGTGCTATGTAGGGTGTAAGTTAAACTCTCTTGTTCCACATCTGATTAGAGGTTGGAAAGGGATTCGGGATTCAGCCTTGTGTTAGAAGTTAGTTATCTTTGAGCTCACGGAGGGAGCGGATAGCGCTGTCCTCCGAGTGTGTTACGCCGCCCGCAACGGTACATGAGCGAGCAGTTCGAAAAGACTCAGTCGGCTGGCGTCACGTGGTTCGGAGGAAACACATGATAGTCTTCGGCCCTCCCGACTGAGTAGTAGTGGTAGCCTTAATGTGGGAGCCCCCTAGTGACGGGGAGGAATTGGACACGACTAAATTAGGGAGAAAATCAGGAAAAAAAAAAAAGTTGAATGTAGCTAAATGTAGCGGAGTAAGAGTAGCGTTTCTTCTTCACAAATCTACTCAAGTAAAAGTAAAAAGTATGGTGCAGTAAAACTACTCATAGAAGTAAATTTTTTTCAAAAAGTTACTCAAGTAAATGTGACGGAATAAATGTAACCCACCAGTGTTTTTTTTTTTATCAGGCAGCTGCTCTCCCCTCTTTTCCAGTACTGCAGACCATACCGACCTACTTTGTCAGAATACCTGAGATACATAAGGTATAAATACACTCTACTGTACATCACTACTCGTGGAATAGTAGTTACTTTCGTCTAATTACATTACTTGCTTGGAACTAACTATGGTATAATGCGATTGATTTAGAGATAAGAACATCATGTACAGTATATATAATATTGTTTCTTATTCTGAAGACAAAGCATGATAAAGTCTTTTCTCACAATCGCTGTGCAGGTTCATCGCAGGCGTTACGAAAGCGGAATAGAATCGTGTTCATTTCACATCCTTCTCCAAAGCCCTGCCGCAAAGGGTTTAGTAGTGTTACACTTTCCCTAACTGGATCTAAGAGGATCGAAAACGACAATGCCACAGTGCACAAAGCCAGATCCATGAAGGTTGGAGTGGAAGATCTCAAGTGTCTGGCACTCAGGCCTTCAGAGCATCAGACCTCCTCACACACGCATACACACGACTAGATGTAAGAGCACTAATCCACACAGCTCTGCTCCAAACACAAGTTGGCAAGCCTTCCCAGACGACTGGAGTGTTTTCATGTACTTTTAGTAAAACTTGGTTTTGTTTTCTTAACCTCGTCGGACCTGAATATCCTCACATTAGGACTTGACGTGATTTTCTCGGGAACTGCATGCTCTTGTACTCCCCTCATATGAGGGACTGTGGATTATTGATACTTTGCCAAACTTTCTTTAATTGATCGAGTTCATAGTTATCGGATTCTAGAGGAGGGATCACAGTGTTACCAGTGTTGTCCTTTTTTTTTTTTTTTCTGCACCCGATCCGATAAGCAAACCGACCCGACGCTCTAATATGTGCAAATCAAGTACTCTCACACACATCCACCAAAAAAAAAAAAAGTTTATCATCACTGGACTGATAAATGGACAGAAGAGCACACTGACAGTGAGGGACGACTTCCTGTCTGTCCTCTGCTTTTAGTAGAGAAATGATCTAGTCAATGTAGTAAATGAAGAAATAAAAAGAATAAACTTTTTTTTTTCAATAAAGCAACCAGAGAATTTAGCTTTTTTTTTTATCTTACACACTGTGCAATGTTCAGTTCCTAACATTGTGATGTGAAAAATAAAACCACTGCTACAGTATGTCTGTAAGCTGTGTAAGACTGAAACAAACAACACACACACATACAGCACGAGCTGCTGCGGTTTCTCAAGCTGAAGTGAGAGCTTCTCTTTGTGAATGACTACACTAAACGTGATTCGGTAATGGTGTGTGTGTGTGTATTATGTAAAGTCGGAGTTGATCACAGAAACAGGCTCGTTAGATTTGTACGACCATCACAATCACATTCTCTCAGTCTCAGATCTTTACGAATCTTTTAGTTTCATCGCAGTGTATAAACCGCATTTACCCACGGTGTGTGTGTGTCAATGAAATATGCGGATTTTAACCTCAAGGCCCTTTCATTTCTTCAACGCCGTTGGTCACAGTAGTAAACAGGAAATGAAAAAATGAAAAGAAATTCAAAGTATGGTTAAAAATAATGCCAACTTTTTCAGCCAGAACACGCTGGAGTCTGGGCAGGAGGAGGATATGAGGAGAAATACAGGAGAAGTGAGTAGGCAGGAGAGGACACAGAGAAAAGAAACGAGGAAACGAGAGAAGAGAAAGAAGTACGAACGTGAGAGATTAATCAGAGTGAGAGACAGAAGCAGGGCTGATGGTGAGACAGGGGAGACGGATGATCCTTCCTAGGGAGGACACTTTAACACCTCAATAGCGTGGGCAGATCACGACGGCCCCAGGATAGCAGTCCTCTGCGTTTAACCCGAAGTTTAGGCTTCGGCTCTTCGATAAGCGTCTCACTGTAACCTGTCGATAGTTGGACCTTTTTCCTGATGATGTTTCAATTAGCGATGGGTCGTTCATGAACGATTCGTTCTTTTCGAACGAGTCTTGAACGTTACTCAAGAGAGAGATTCGTTTGCTTTCCACTGGGCGCGCATACGCAAATCATCGCAAAACCTCCGTAGGTTATATACAGGAAACAGAATTGAGCCATTCTTTCTCAATGACTCTTCTAGTCCGAGTCGTTCGTTCCTTTGTCACGTGAGACACATAGACGCTATGCAGTGCAATAGATTCAAAAGAACGAACGATTCAGACTGGAAGATATGAGAGGTGAGCTACTCATTCTGTTTATTATAATATGTCCTTAGCTGCATTGTAATATTTTCATTACTGGAACTATAGCCACAATTTGTGCACGTAGACATGTTGGGGGTCTGTTTATTTAATTTCTGGTCAAAAGAACGAAATGAACTAAATGACTCAAAAAAGGATCCGTTCGTTTTGATGAACGAGATTCAAAGAACCGAGTCACTAAAATGATTTAAACTTCCCATCACTAGTTTCAATCTCGGCCCGTGAGAATCTCAGAAAACCGTACGCATTGATGAATTTTCCAGCTAATGGTGGATCTTTTTGATCGTCGGCGATCGAGGACGTTTCCGTTCCAGACTCTCAGACTCACAGTGATGAATCCGTGTCTCGTCACCAGTAACGATTCTCTTTAAGTGAACGTGAACACTGGAGGTGACTGGAGAGACGGTAGCCTCGAACGGAAAGCGCCGATGAGACGGAAGTTTTAATGTTATAACTGGAGTGCGGATAATTTTCGACTCACCCTTGTACGTTACAACTTTCATGCTGGATGTGTAAAAGTGCGATATGATTGGAACGGACACGAAACTGTTAGTTCTAAAAGATGAAGAATCGCGTGTGTGTGTGTGTGTGTGTGTGTGGATCAGTCTCAGATGTTCCGTTTGAGAGTTTGTTTGAGTCTTTTTCGGCCTCAGACGGTTCTGTTCTCATCGCCCACATCTGAGGCCTGGCTCCAGTCCACCAACATTTAAAGCACACTCGATGCCTTCATCGCTCCCTCGCTCACTCCGTCCCTTCTCTCCTACCTCACTGCATGTGTGTGTGTGTGTGTGTGTGTGTGTGTGTGTGTCGTCTCCAAACTCGCTGCAGGTGTCCAGCAAGGAGGCAGCACGCAGACAGACAGAAGATCTGAAAGGCAGATCGCTATGGTTAATGAAGGTCCTCGAAGCATAAACATGGAGTACACACACGCACACACACACGCGCGCACACACACACACGCACACGCACACACGTGTACAAAAACTGACAGGAATCTAGTGTGTTCATTAGGTGAGATATTTCCTGTCTGTGGTCAGCGTGGTTGCATTAATTAGAGCCAAGACAGTGTGTGTGTGTGTGTGTGTGTGTGTGTGTGTGTGTGTGTGTGTCTGGTATTTGACTGACTAAATTATACCTGCATTGAAAATGCTTATAAAAAGAAGAAGGGCTCTGAAGTGGGATTTTTTTTGTTTTGTTTATGGTAGCTGTGGTTGCTTTAATGAGGTCCGTGTGTGTGTGTGTTAGTCAGTTTGTTTATTCATTCATTTATTTATTTACTTATTTATTTATTTATCGTTTTGTCTCATGCACTCACTGTTAGTTTTGGTTAATGATAATCTCTCTCTCGCTCTCTCTCTCTTTCGCACTCTTTCTCTCTGTCCCTGTCTCTCTCTCTCTCTCTCTCTCTCTCTCTCTCTCTGTCTGTCTGTCTCTCTCTGTCTCTCCCCCTCAGCGTCTGACGGAGAGCAGGACGCCGCTGTGAGGTTGGATCAGGAGCGGGCTGAAATCGTTGCCAGATATGACAAGGTGAGAGCGAGGATCAGACTCACATTGTCCACATTCCCAACCCAGCCCACATTTTTCCAGTCAAACACACACACACACACACACATACACACACACACACACACACACACACACACACACACACCTACATACCTACACACTCTGCTTTGGCAGTACAAATGTCTGTATATTCATGCCAATAAAGCACCCTTGGATCTTGAAAGAGAGACAGACAGAGAGTCTTCATCCATCCAGATGTTGCAGCTCTTCTGAGCTCTTGAGCTGTTACTATTGATCCAGTCCTGGATTTCTGAGGCTTTTGTGTACATAGTGTAGAAAATGCTATAGTGGGATTCTTTTTTTAAAATCTGATTGTATAAGAATTGCTGAAAATATGTGCAATAAAATATTAATGCTAACAGCAGCACTACTGTATGAACCCAATAAATGAGTAAAAGCAGAAACTCACCCATGAGACTTAGACTTATGATTGTCCGTGTACGAGGGGCGTACGAAACCAAAAACCGAGACTTGCGATAGTTCTTGTGCGGTGAAGAAAAAAAAAAGAAAGTCAAATCAGGACCAAAAAAACTATCTTTCCCAACAGTGTTGGACAGACGGTACATCTAGTCAGTAATCTAGTGAAGCAGTGTAAAGATATCTTTATTGATGGGAGCAGCACATCGATGAGACTTGATAGCCGCAGTAAAACAGTTGAACAGTGCAAAAGTATTAAAGAAGGCCGTACGTCTCGTGAATCGTCTCGTGAATCGTCTCGTACGATCCCGCCTGAGGTGGCTCAGAGCCCACTGACATCGTTTCAGTGGGTTCTGCGAGGTGAGAAAGGTACCAAAAAAGGTTTCTGTAAGGTGAAAGTGGTACAGATCCCCCAGACAGAAGCATCCGTCGCGCGGAACGCCTGATTTTTGTGAAAATCGATGGATAACTTGTCATCAACCTGCGGAAAGGATGCCTTCGTCTGGGGGATCTGTACCACTTTCACCTTACAGGAACTCGGTTGGGAGTTATTGCCACATCCCTCGTACAGTCCTGACCTCACTCAAAGGTATCTCCACATGATTGGGCCATTAAAGGAGTTCCTGGGAGGCCAGCACTCGTTTCAGATGTGAAGCAGGGGATTGTACTGAGAAATAAAGGGTGTTTTTACCCTCATAAAACTATTCTGTACAATAAAAAGTCTCGGTTTGACTTGAACGTCCTTCATATGCTTATTAATAGTAATAAGACTGGGATGAGTAAATGATTTATAATGATCACACTAATAAGAAGGTAAAGAATTTAGACAGTCGGGTTTATAAATGTCGTTCCAGCGCCACTTAAGAACATGACACGATCTCTAGTTGCAACTTATTTCTAATGATTTTGCAGCAAATCTTTATTCAGGCTTTTTATTTCTAGGCTACCAGCAGTCTAGTCATTCCAGTAGTCAGCTTTTTATTATGAACTTTAAAGGGCAATACAGTGGAACCTCGGATTGCGAGTAATGAGGTTTGCGAGTGTACCGCAAGATGAGCAAAGATTTTGAATAAATCTTGGTTTACGAGTACCGAGTATCATGTATCACGCATGCGCTTCTTGTTTTGACGGCGATCACAACTGAGTCAACGGTTTTTCTCTCTCTTGCGCTGCGGAGTTGTGGGTAATCGTCTCCTCTGCTGGGTCTTAGTGCTCGTCTCTTACTGGTATAATCCACATCCGTGCAAGAGTGTACTGTTTACTATAACACTGTGACCATGTGTGTGCGTAAAACATATTTTATTTTGTGTCTGTATGCGTGTGTGTATAGCGCGCTGTAAAGCAAAAGCAAGTCTCATTAGAGAGGTTAAAGATCCATTATCTTATTTTTTTGGGCTGTGGAAGGAATAATTTGAGTTTCCATTACGTCTTATGGGAAAATTCGATTTGGTTTACGATTTGATTTGGTTTTTGGAATACGAGCTTCCGGAACGAATTCTGCTCGTAATCCAAGTTTCCACTGTACTGTTAAATGATTAAATGCTTGCTCATGCAAATGCTTGTTTTTTTTCGAGAGTGACACTCTTTTGTTATACCAAAACTGAATGCTGCTCCTTGTTCAAGTCGCTCAATGAGAAATGTTCTTTAGTTCAAGGTCAGAATCGCGTGTAACTGAGACACTGAGAGAGCTCTACCTACTGATATGCATAGTTTCCATATTAAATCTACACTGCTTGTGCTTAACTTGTTTTTGGACATGACCCACCGTGGTTATCTAGAGCAAACACACGAATACTTATACCATTGTGTCGTCAGGTTGCGCGATGCTAAACTGCCAGCTAAGCGTTTTTATTTTCTTTTTTTCCCCTGGTAATAATCTTAGCTTGGTAGCTCTTGTGCAAAACTTTAAATGTCACTGGGGAAACAAACGGTGTGTGAGTGTTATTTCCTACTGAACTCTTTCTTTATTACACTGTCAGTGTCCAACTTCATGATGATGGACTATGAACTGTTTTTAATGAGCAGTCTGCCGGCTTCTGCTTCCCTAAATCGTTGTAGGATGAGCTGAGTGTACTGTATGTTCATCTCTCTCATAAGTATGCTGCATGTCTGCAGGAGTGTGTGTTTAATAGTGTCTCGGCTTGTCCCCAAAATCGAGGACATTTTGGAGCGTAATTGAGTGTAGGCGTGGGTGTCCATTAGGTGACTGACATTTTCCCTAATTAGTTTCTAATGTCCTTTCTGCTCACTTTCTTTCTCTCTCTCTCACACACACACCTGCACTTAGTACGTGCCTTTATAGGAGAGGAGAGGAAGCGCAGTGTAATGATTTGTAATGCTTTTGGCTGCATCGAAAAGTGAGGAGTGGATAATAAATGAATAAGTAGTAGAGATGGAGAGAAATCGAATCAGATACGTATCACAATCCTTTTTTGTTGTTGTTGTTGTGATAATTCATTTATTGATATACTGACTTCAAAATTGTTTTGTTAAATACGTTTTAATTTGTGTATTACAGTTTCTCTATAATCCTGGAGATGGCGTGCTTTAAAGTTTTCACACAATTACAGGCAGGACAGCATCCTGGGTGGTTGGAGCAAGTTATCTGAAATTATATGACCAAACCAAAAAAAAAAAAAAAAAACCAAAGCATTTTTTTATAAAATCATGTTAATGACGTACAAAATCACAATACAAATCAAATGTTATGGTGATGGTATCGTATGGGGTATCAGGTGATCCCTGGTGATTCCCATCCCTACCAGTCAGAACAGATAAGAACAAATGGACGACAGAAGCGATATCCGTTTTTAAATGATTTGGGATTCGGGTTCTGTTGCCTGTGTTTTGAGTTCCAACGTTATGCACCGCGTGCACCGTGTTCGTCATCCGTTTTCTGTTCCTCATGCATGCGCCGAGCCACCAGTGCACACGATTTTCCCACATGCCTCACTCCCTGCTGAGAACCGGCTTCGAATTTCTAGCACCCTGAGGATATTCATTTGTGTATTTCATTTCCATTTTTGCAGAAACGCCTGTTTAGTATTGGACTTTATTTAATACTGAACTGACAGCTCGGCAGATTGTGCACACTGCTGTGATGCTCAGGTTATAAATGAAAACTCAAAGTGTAAGGAAGGAAGGAAAATAATAATAAAACAAAAGAAGCATTATTGTGTTGAGAAATATATTTTAAATATCGCGTTTTTTTGCTGTAGAAAAATTCAGAATGATTAAAATGCTCATTTAGAATAAAACGCTGGGAAGTTAATCGAAAATCAATCAAAACTCACATTCAGGTATTTGCCCATGTCAGGTAATTAGTTTTATTTATTTTCTTTCTTTAATTAATCTGTTATATGTATTTCTTTATTTATTCTTTAATAAAGTTAATGTACTGTTAAGTAAAACAAACAACAGCAGCAAAAATCCCAGCTTTAATAGTTAGGCATGTTTAATAGTTAAGCATGTTTTTATTAATCATAATCGTGATACTGCTTTGAGGTATTGTTTTAAATCCCACTTCATCTCTATACAAAAGTTTCTATATTTTTCTATATTTGTACAGCTAGTTTTTTTATATATATATTTTTTTTTATATTGTATATTTTGTCTTATCTTTCCATATTTCTTTCCTATTAATAATCTTTTTATTTTTAAGGTCACGAGCGGTCGTTTAAGCATTTCACTGCATATCGTACTGTGTATGACTGTGTATGTGACAA
>JAQMYL010000004.1:15249415-15259535 GCA_030014365.1 Clarias pachynema | reverse complement strand
TAAGTCTCCTGGGATAGGCTCCAGGTCCCCGCGACCCTGAATACAGGATAAAGCGGTACAGAAGATGAGTGAGTGAGAATAGAAAATCTTTTGAAATGCATTGAGACATTTTATAACTATATTGGATATTAAATTACACAGAGATAATATGATTTAATATGCAAATCATGTGACCTAAAGCATTTTTTTATTTTGTACTTTTGTATGTTCTACCCATTGATATACAGTAACCCCATACAGGATTCAAACTATCTCCAGCAAGCAGATGTTTGCCCCTAAGTATTTAAATGCAGCTCACAGAAAGAGGGAAATGATGAAACATGGCATGAAGCAAGGGAAACAGATGTCTTAAACTAGTAGGATGGAATTGAGATGAGAATGAAAGATAAAACAACACTGAGTGGGAGGGTGTAATGCCGTGCAGTCCTGCTGTGTTTTTCTTGTAGTATTTTTACATGCTATGGCCTCGTACACTCCCTTAGCTTGCTGTCAGAGTTGGCACAGCAACATAAGACATAGGTTATGTACCATTCACCCACATCCGCCATCTGTGGCTACACCCCTGAAAAACAACCGCCAACAAACAACAATCCCCAATCAGTGTCAGCAGTTTACATCACTGACAGAAGATTGTTCATGAAATCTAAGTGAACACTGAGCATTTATTTGAAACCATATACACATGTTTACTGTTTGCTAAAAATCTACTATAGTAGTAGTCATGCAGGTATTATCCATTATGTACTACAGTCGTGTACAGTACTTGCATCTATTCCAAAACTCTGCTCGATGTGACTGGTTAGTGTAAAACAGATGAATTGTGTCATGCTTCCATTAGTTCATCAGGCATTGTAGTCATCTTTCTTCATCGAACATCATCTGGCTGTTTAGGCAGTACAACTGTACTGCAGATGTACAGTATTGTTGAGTGTCAATAACATAATTACTATATACAGTACTGTACAACACTATACAGTTGTCGATCATTGTAGGGGATTTAACATGATGACATGCAATATAAGTACATATAGCTGTGTCTGTTTAGTACCCCAAATAGCTGTTTCCTGAAGAATTTCTTTTCTTACCATTTTCTTTTATTAAATTTGAATACTACCACATAATTCTGGAAACAGTGACAAAAACACACACAAGATGTAAAAATGCCTCCACAATCAGGGTGGGGTCTAAACCCAGGCCTCAGCCACCACAACAGGAAACATGACATTGTATGACGGTTATAATACACAATAGTTGCAACCGCATTTTGATGATGTTCAACATCTGGTGCAACTCCATTATTAGAATGACCATGACATAGAGATAATGTTAAATGAATGACCCAAACACAATCAAAGATTGCAGAATATCAAAACATTTAAATTGTAATGTTAATTTGGAGCAATTATATTGATTAACATTACCATATTTTTTTTATTATATAAGGTTAAAACCTAATAATAACTGAAATTTCCCCAAAACAACCCTGATCTGATCAAACGTTTACATATCCATGAATGTGTGGCCGCATTATTAACACACAGGTTTACACACATACACACACAGGTTTAAATGGCTATTAAAGTGAAGTTTTAACACCTGTGTCTCACTGTAATTGTAATTAGTGTCTGTGCATAAATAGTCAGTGAGTTTCTCAGCTCATGAGGTGATGCACTGACTTGGCTGGATACTGCACCATGGGGAAGACAAAAGAACAGCCAGTGGACCTGTGTAATAAGGTATTTTAACTTTATAAAGCAGGGAAAAGATATGAAAAGATTTCTCAACACCTGAAAAAGCCAGTCAGAATAATTTAAACTTTAATAACGAATTAAAAAAATAAGAGGTTCTGGTGATACTGAGGCATGGTCGGGTAGACCAAGAAGAATTTCACCCACTGCTTTTAGAAGAAGTGTTCAGGAAGTAGTGAAAAACCAACAAACAACAACTTTGAGAGAAATACAGGCTGCTCTAGAAGGAGCACAATAAGGAGGTACTTGAACACAATGACCTGTTTGGGCGGGTTGCCGGGAGAAAGCTGTTACTGCGCCCATGCCACAGAAATGTAGGCCAGACAGGACCTAGACAAACCATTGGTCATTTGGAGTAATATGAACAAAATTGAACTTTATGTTTAGAGAGGACTCAACAAGGCCTAAAAATGCACCATCCCCACTGTAAAGCATGGTGGTAGATCTCATAGTGGTGGATGTTTTGGGGCTGCGTGACATGGGGAAGTTACTCAAAATTGATGGCAAGATGAATGCAGCATGTGAAATGTGTATCTGAAAATACTGGCAGATAATTTGCATTCCACAGCACGAAAGCTGCGCATACAGTAGGATGCTCCTGGATGTTCAACAGATAATAACTTTCAAAAGCAACCTAATGCCGACGTCCATAATGTTGCCAAATTAACATCACCACAACAACCAAAAATACATACATACTAGCAAATGGTCTTTCCTTTCCTGCAATCAAACCTATATCAAACCTCTTGCTTGTGCTTTTTTGGGAAGAAAAAAAAATCGTGTCTTGTGAACATTTATGTCAAGCTTAACGATTCCTATCGAGGGGAGTTATTTGTAGAATAGTATCATTTGAAACCAAATGACAGTTTAAAGTAGATTTGTGCAATATAGACAAAATCTTTATTGCATGTTAGAGTGTTTTCTCATTCACTCTATAATTTATATGTAATAAATAACTGCCCGCATTCATGACGTATCTTATAAATGACTGTTTTTAAATCAGTCACTGTCTGATTAATAATTCCCAAACCACATTCAAACCACTAAACTCACTCTCTTCTACCATCCACATCTTGCTCTTGCTCATCTTATGTCATACTACTACAGTATGTTCTGCATACTGCCAACTGCTATTAACACTGCATGATCTGTGATTGGCACCCTGTCCAGGGTGTACCCTGCCTCGTTCCCGAAGCTTCCTGGGATAGGCTCCAGGCCTCCCGCGACCCTGAATACAGGATAAAGCGGTATAGAAGATGAATGAATGAATGAATGAATGAATGCATGATCTGTAGAAACAAAATGCATATATCACTTACATTTAAAAGTAAATGAATCATCCGTAAGTTAAAAAGGTCCAACTAATGTTCACAAATTTACATTTATACTTTTGGCAGTCTCTCATATCTAAAGTGACTTACGAAAGTGCTTTGAAGTTTCCATCATTGGATAGACCCTCACACTGGGTTACTAGGTTACTAATTAAGGTTTTTTTTTTGTCCTTGGGTTGATTAATCCAAATATCTAAGAAACAGATAGGTCTTTAGTCAACACTTAAAGATTCAGCTGTGTGTAAAGGAAGTTCATTCCACCATCTAAGTCTAGACGCACGTGAGACCAGCTGAGCAGTGCTTGAGGATCGGAGGGAACGTGGTGCGGTGTGGGGTGTGATTAGAGCTGAGAGGTAACTGGGTGTCACTGAGGCAGCTACTGTACATTCTGGATGAGCTCCAGAGGTCAAATGGAGGACACAGGCAGGTCTGCCAGGAGTGAATTGCAGGAGTGAGTGGCAAACAAATCTTTAAAACCTTTTACTGTAAAATATGTAGTGTAAAACGTCATACAGTGAATTGTGAAATAAAACATTTTTACTTTGTCATTTATGTAAATGAGTATAAATTAACAAACTAAAAATAAAACTGGGTTAAATGCTAACTGTTATAAACATAGACACTGCCATGTGACAATTTCTCTCTCTCTCTCTCTTTTCCCCCTATCTTTTATAGCCATACTTCTGTATGCAAGCAATAAAACAAAAAACCTCATACTTCATAAAATAATAGTGGATGACAAATCTACATCATTACGAATTATTAAACCTTCCAGACTACAAAAGGCCTGTAGTGCTGAATATGTTTAGATTTTCATAAAAGCCCTCCATTAGGACATTTTCAAAAAAAAAGAAAAAAAAAAAAGAATATACACTGAAGCACTCATGTCCAGGCAAGCACTTAGCCCAGTTAATAGGAAAGCAATCAAGTGTTCTCATTACTACCTCTGAGGTAATGTTTAATGTTTATGACAGAACTCTTGTGTGTGCACGTGGATCAGATCCAGTTCATAAAAACTCAGTCCTTTGACTCTGGGTCGAATTGACAGCAGACTATTCAATGCTTATTGAAGGGATTCTATTCAAATAAAAATTCTTCTTTTCAGCGGCTGCAGACTTTGGTTTATATGTGGTGACGATATCTTGTGTAGTCAGATTTATTTTCAATAGTACATTAAATACTGCTGGCAGTTTAAGAAAGGGATGAAGGATTTAGAAATAAGCCTGCCTTAAATAAACACTAAAGGACTCTCTAGAATGTAGAGCGCACACACACACACACACACACAAACACACACACACACACACACACACGATCACTGGTCAGTGGAAGTACTGTAATTTCATAGAGGAACGGTTCGACCAAATGTTGGTCTAAAATTGGTCCAAGCCACAGCCAAAACACAGTCACATCCACACTCATTTTGTTCCATTCTTGTACATTTTCTCAATCTGTCCTGTTTTGTCCGGCACTTTTTTCCCCATGCTCCTTTCTTTTATACAGTATTTGGTGTTCTGCTTCAATCCCTTTGAAAATGATTCATCTGTAAATTAGTTCTCAAGTCACAGATGTAGTATAACGAGGAATCGTAGAGTATATCGCAATCTATAAATTCCAAAACTACTGCTTATATTTATTTAATTTTAGATGATTTTCTAATTATAACCATGCAATTAATCCATTTTATAATCATAATTAATGTGTTAGTTATTTGCCAACACAAAACAGCTTACTACTGCTTTTATGTTAATGGTGTTACTTGTATATTCTCGCCTAATATGTTTACCTTAATAACATAAGGTTTTTTTTATTTTATTTTTTTTTACTTTTTTTAAACTAAAAGAGTGTGTGATTGTTTTAGGCATTAGTAAAGCAAATGTTATGTGAACAGACGTGAACGGATTAGACACGTTTTTGAGTGTAACATTTGGCTATTAATACATTATTTATACTTTGTAAACTTTCCTTTAGTGGTTTCAAGAGCTACAGCTCGCCTAAGTAAAGAACGAGAGGGTTGTTCAGAACAGATCTTTGAACAACAAGAAGAAGACCAGGTCACGACACCCTTTTCTCTAAATTGCGCAATAGTTCTGTTAACTCAAGGGGGATTTCGAGATTCCTAGCTGTTGGTCTCAGGGACAGTCCACCCTCTCATTCACAACACTGAAAAACAAAAACAATCTATTTGAAAAGAAGGAAACAAATAGTATAGTAAGTCTTAAACAATTCGGGAATACCTTTTTGCATTAAACTATTTGTATTTTTAATTTTAAAGGTTTGTTTAAATGGGATATTCATATAAAGTATAATTTCACATGTGTATTACTCAAACAATTAAACATATTTGTACAACTATACTGTACAGTACTGTGCAAAAGTCTCAAGTCACATTTCTTCAAATTTAATTAAATGTAATTTAATTATGTAGATTAACCTGATGGAATGGGAACAAATGTTTTACAGCGACAGGCTGCAAAGATATAATTGGTTGTTTATGTAACAACCTCAGCAGCAACCTCATTTCCCCTCTCGTCTGTACCAACCACTCAGCATTCAACATCACCAGTATACTAATCACTGTCCTGATCATCTCTCATCATCTGCACCTGTTTCTCACTGGTTCATGCCTTAAGTTACATGTTTTTTTGTTGTTGTTTTTTTTAATGTTTCATAGATCACTGTGTGGCTTAACAAACGGAAAAAAAAAACATTTCTCTGAAACGGCTCAGATACAGGGACTGGACTGAAAATGAGAGACAATCCTAATGTATTAATCCTATATTCAAGATGAAACATAATTTCAAATTAAATGGACATTCATTTACTTCTTAATTATAAGTAAAGTTAAAACGTAACTAGCAATGGTAATAAATGTCTTCTTTTTTTTTATTATATAATGTTTCTGCTGGCTTTTTGTGGAGGACTGTGAGGACTTTTACTGCTGTGTTTCTATAAACAAACAGAAAAGAACAATGCAAAATGTGCCAAAACTATGTTTTTGTTTTGTCCCTGGAGAACATTATTTCATGCATCTGCATTCTGTCATGTTTATGGAGCTTTCAAACATCACATTTGCAAAGGACAGTGATTATAAAAAGTTGTTCTTCATATGCCATCGTAATAATGCAAATAAATAAATAAATAAATAAATAGGGGAATTTTAGAAATAAACTGGTCAGACCTTTGAAGGTTATTCGCCTTTTGGCTTTCTAAGAATTAGCTGTATTGTGAGTACAAAAATAAATAAATAAAAAACAGGACAGCTAAAATATGCTACAAATCCAGTTTACATTATTCGTTTTTTCTCGTGGCTAATTTTATTTCAACATGACCACCCAAGGAATTCATTGCCCCCCCCCCCCTTTTTTTAATCAAATGGAATGAATGTTTGCATGTGTTTCTTGTTATTTATTTTTCTCAGCATACTGCATTAATTATGCCTCATTATTAAGTATCTTAAATGAATTTACTTCAAGCAGCTGGACTTACCACAGTAAAAGTTTATAGCAACACATCACATTAGGGTTCATTATAGGAATCTCAGAGCACAGCACTTTTATACAGAGCTGCTTAGGAAGCTTAGTGGTAAGAATTAAGAGGGATTACCTCACTGTGTCCATCACAGCACTGCTGTAAACAGCTAATCAGTTGCACATGGGTTACTTGAGTCAGAGCCTTTGGTGCTCTGTGTTTTAAAGAATTGTATTTTAATTGCATTGCTAATTTTAAGTTAATTCTGTACCATATATTATATAAAGGTTAATTCTGACCAAGTAATCTGAGTGAATAAGAGCCCTTCCACTAGTGGTGATGATAGACGGTAACAGCACTGGGGTGTTAAACTATGCGTATCAGGTGTTCTAATAACCATTAATGACACTGTTGGTCATCAGTGTGGGTCAATACGGCCCACCATGCTGAGGAGAGAACAACTGCTTGGCGATACCTACATTATATTCAAAACCAGTCACTGAAGCACTTTCAACAAGAAAACACATCTGATAACATTATGTCAACTTTGTCTCCTTAGTAGTTGCTCCTACTGTAAGTCGTTCACTTCTAACTAGCTTCTAACACAAGGCTGTATTTGGCTGCATAGTACCACAAAGAATTTAAAACCAGTTTCAGTTTCACAGCCATGCTGATATCCAGCACAACATCACTCCCTCTTGTGTGATATTGCCTAAATATATGTAATTACTGTATATTTGAAGCCATAATTTATTAGAGCTGGACATGTTCAACATCTGAGCTACATACAGTATTAAAACTCTCTAAAGCTCTTGATTACTTGTTTTAGGTTCTTGAAGCTGAAACAGAACCATAATGCTGATGTGCATGAATTTGCTAACATCTGGCAACATGCAAAAATGAAAAAAATCCCATATTGTGTCTTATTAATTACAGTCTTATACTGTAATTAAATTCAACACATACTTTCCTAATACATTGGCAACTGCTGTAATTTCCAGAAAAATCATTTATTTGGTGGGGAACTGAGATGCTGAATGTACATAGTGGATAAAAATAATCCTGATCCAGGGCATGAGAATCTCAGGGGACCCCATGAACAGGGCTCATATTCCAGGCGGGTGTAATGTTTCCAATATTTTTTTCAGCAATTGAATCCGTGCGCTATTATGTCGCACTGAACAGCCTCCATAATGGCCACTTGACCCGAGTATGTGTCCTCGAGCTGAAAGAGACACGATCGCTCTTCCAGCAAGAATGGAAACAGACATGTGTACAAAACATTATGCAGCAGTATGCTAATGTATTTCCTGATTGCTCTGCACTTTCAGGTTCAATAAAAATGGTGTGGACCTGAACCGGAACTTCCCAGATGCATTCGTTGGTAATAGTGAACAGGTGATAGAAAAGGAGGTGGAGGCTGTGATGAATTGGCTGAAGACAGAGTCATTTGTCCTCTCTGCTAACCTCCATGGAGGGGCAGTGGTGGCCAGCTATCCTTATGACAACAGTAACGGAGGTCAGTGACAGTAAACACAGGGCACATTCTGACTATCATTTATTATTAGTTAATGTAACACATCACTGTTGAATGCTGGATTCTGGGATTGTGATTGGTCAGAAATTGTGTAAATGTAGATATGCTGAAGTTTTCTCCAAGGAGACTTTTATTCACACCCGTTTTAAGTCTCCAGTGTCACTCCTTTATGAAAGTCAGAGATGAACTTTTCAGTGGAAATTTTCTGATCCAGAAAAGCCTTCAGAATGGATAGATTCCATTTTTTGTCAAGTAACATGACAAACTGTCGCCTTATTCACTTTGGGCGGTAAGTGAAGGTTTGGGATGTTCAAGTCAACCCTGGATTTTTGATTGCAGAAAAACAGAACATAGTTATGAGAGTAAATACTACTTTTGTTTCTCTATACAGTATAATCCCCGGCTACACTAACGCGCTTATCCCAGTATTTTACTAGTGCTTGTACACGATCAAGGTCGAAAGAGTTCTCAGTACATCAGAGCCACGATTGGACTCTGAATCGCTGGCCTCCCAGGATCTCCTTTAATGGCCCAAACATCTGGCAATCCATCCAATTTCACAGGACTTTTTTCAGTATCTGAGGTTTCACTAGTACCTGGATACCATCAAGGTAGAAAGTTTTCTCAGTAGCTATGATCAGACTGCCTGCTTCACGTCTGAAATGTTGGCCTCCCAGGAACTCTGCTCATTGCTCAAACACATGGAAATGGCTTGGAGTGAGGTCAGGACTGTTTGGCATATGTGGCAATAACTCCCAGACGAATTCCTGGGATGTGCAAGCAGTGATCGTGAATGATTATGGGTACAGTTCCCACAGACAGATGCGTCTCTTCCGCAAGATAACCGACGCTTTTCAAGAATCAGGCAAGAATCACCATGCTGTGCTTAAAGTCTTCGGAAAATGTCAATCTGTTTAACACCCTCATTCATAAGAAGTTTCATCACAAATTTCAGTATGACTTGAACATCCCTCATAATTGAAAGTGTAATGTCGTTGTTATTGGAATATAACCAACTTTAGGGTGGGAACAGTAACTCCACTTTATGGGACACACACACATTATTGTCCATTGAGAACTGGGTATCAATACACAGTTAGAATGATTGTGTGTAATATTGAAAAAAGTGCACAATCTAAAATTAATGAATAGACTTAATAGAATAAGGACCTAGGACATTCAAGAAGTTGTAATTTGGTAAAGTACTGTAAGGGAGGCGGCCAATCTGTAAAAAGAACTATGACATGAATAAATTGTTCAGAAGTATAGTGTTTTTTGTGCCTGCCTTTAGATAAAACCCTGAAAATGCATTTTTGTTACTCTTCAATCAGAATTTTTGTTTTGAGATATTGTGATGTAATACGCTCTGTTTGATCTCTGCAGGCAGTGAGCTGCAGGATGAGTCCAGTATCACTCCAGATGATGATGTGTTTGTCCACCTGGCCAAGACTTACTCAATTAACCATGCAACCATGCAAAAGGGAAACAAGTGCTATGATCAAGGATTCAGTGATTTCCCAGACGGCATCACTAATGGCTACTTCTGGTATCCACTAAAAGGTACGTGATTCTCTTTTTGACTTTTAAGTTGTTTATAAACCACTAGTATATCTTGGCAATATCTTCTCTTTTTGCATTTAGCACAATGTTCACAAATTGTTAGCTAATTTTATGACAGGATATTACAGTGGAACCTCGGATTGCGTAATTTGACACAGTGCCTCTTCACACACACACACACACACACACACACACACACACACACACACACACTCTTCTCCTCCTCTCTCCTTTACACACACACACACACACACTCTGCTCTACACAGAAACACTGCTCTGTCACGATTCTTTTCAAGTAAAGTGCCGGTTCATTTTTTATTTTTATTTATTTATTTATTTTTTTACTTTTTACCGATTTTGTTAGTGTGCGGTCATGCGCGTGTCATTAGCAATCTTCCTTGCTAATTTTCCCGATAAAACAGTCTTTCCGTTAATGTGTGTGTGTGTGTGTGTGTGTGTGTGTGTGTGTGT
>JAQMYL010000004.1:15183953-15198485 GCA_030014365.1 Clarias pachynema | reverse complement strand
TTCTAAAGAAGTCTTTTTATACCCTAGTATCTATACTTCTACTCAAGTAATGAATGTGAATACTTTTGACACCACTGATCATACTGTACCATAAACACCATACCATGTATCTAATTGTATTGAGGAAAACATATCTTGTCCAATCTATTTTCATTTCTTACTACTGAATTTCATAATATTTTTTATGATTATATATTATTTTAAGTATGTAAATTAAGTATTTTGGGAATTAAGTACAGTATGTTGGGATTTCATAGGCTAAAGTCATCTGTCTTAAAAAAAAGATACAGGCCACATTATGGGATGTATTCTAATCCAAATTAACTGGGTGTTTTCTTGAAAATGTCAAGCGATATAACATTTCTAAAAATGTGTAGGAAAACGTCCAGCCATTTTTGGTAATTTTTTAAATTTATTTTACCCTTTGTTATTACTCATGTTCTAGATATTTCATAGTTATTTTATACATTCACCGTTACTGTTTAAGTGTCATGTTCACTTTTTGCTTGTTCTATGATTTTAGCTAAAACACTCATTTGTGCACACCAGCACAAACTCCTCAGGTAATTGTAAAAGGTCATACAGTTGCCCCAGGATGCTGCCATATTATGACTGCAGACACAACAGCCCTCCATAGCAGAGCTATTGAATTTTCTAGGACTGGAAAACTAGGCTCTTTGTGGCAATATGACAGATATCTTTGTACAAAAGTAAATTTGTTCACCAATGTAGGAAACATTTCTTGGTCTACTGAGCTGTGACTAGGCAGTACAAACTAGAGTACTCTTGCCCTTGCAAGGTCATCCGTGTGCCATTTGCTTGTTCCAAGCAATAACATTTCGGCTTGCATCGTTGTGCAACTCTTAACAAGCACATTGTAAATCACTTATAATTGTGTTGCAATGCTTATAATCTTAGGCTGGTGAACAAAACAAGCATTTAGAGTTGATTGGTTAGAGACAGTTTAGCTTGAGCAGTCAAAGAGAATGAATAAGTGAAGCACAATGCGAAAAGGCTGAAGATTGCATTTTCCCTTATTATTATTCATCTATTTTCTACAAGGCTTATCGTATACAGGGGCACAGGGAACCTGGACCCTGATCTCAGGAGACTTTGAGCATGAGGCGGGGTACACCCTGGACAGGGTGCCAATCCATCACAGGGGACACATGCACAAACACATACTCATACTCGTTCACACACTACAGGCCATTTGGGAACGGATAGGGAGAACATGCAAACTCCACACACACAGACCCGAGGCAGGAATTGAACCCTTGACCCTGGAGGTGCGAGGCCACAGTGCTAACCACTATGCTACCAATATACTGTACAGTATATCTATCCTGATGGGGTATTATAGAGTTTTGATCCGTATTATAACCAGCAATGGTGGCACGGTGGCATAGTGGTTGGGGTCAGGTTTTGATACCCACCTAGGATCTGTGTGCATGTAGTTTGCATGTTCTTCCCATTCTTGGTGGGTTTTCTCCGGGTATTCTGGTTTTCTCCCACAGTTTGAAAAAAACAAACATGCAGATTAGCCTAATTGGCATTCCCAAATTGCCCATACTGTGTGAGTGAGTGTAAGTGTTGGTATGTGTATGTGCCCTGTGATGGATTGGCAGCCTGCCCAGGGTGTACCACACTTCCTGCCCTAAGTCTCCTGGAATAGACTTGAGGCCCACCCTGTGACCCTGTACACAGGATAAAGAGGTGTAGACGATGAGTAAGTGAGTGGATGGATGGAGGTATAACCTGCAATATTATCACATACTTAGTAGGTTGTTTAAGCAATACATAAGAAATATACAGCATTTTCATATTCATGACATTCATATTATGTAAATATTATGTAGTATTTACCATCATTTGTATACACTTGCATTCCTTTTTCTTTATTTCTTATATTTTTATCAACATTTTCATCACTCATCGCAGTTTCTTCTCTAACCTCTTTTCTTTTTGAGTGCTTAGTGTTATCTGTTCACTTACATTTAAGCTCAAGGTCTATGTTTTATGTGTGTGTGTGTGTGTGTGTGTGTATAAGCAAGCTCATATGTTACTAAACATATTATTTCTTCTTGGAAAATCAAATTGCTTACATAATCCAAGTCACCTCACATTCTGTAGTACATTTCACTTCACAGGAGTTCACTGACAGATGACAGTTCTGTCAGGAGGAAGGCTGTAATTCACCTCTCAGTCATCGGCCTACATGGACTAGCTCTCTTTAACACGTTAATTTAGTAGTCTCAAATTAAGCAGTGAGACCAAATAACTTTGAAATCATATTTAGGAATATCGATTTCAAGGCTTGTGTTCAAGTGGTCCTTTAGTGTTCGTCGATCTGTCATTTTCTTTATGTTCACCAATATTTTTCTCTGTTTTTTTTTTTTTTCATCTCTCTGCCCCTCTCTCTCTCTTTGTAAATGTGCTGTGTAGAGGATGATCAGAGCTGCTTGTGACAGCACTAACCTTTCAACGAGGCTTGGTTTATTGATACAGAATGAATGTAAGGCATGTGTGTGTGTGTGTGTGTGTGTGTGTGTGTGTGTGTGTGTGTGTGTGTGTGTGTGTGTGTGTTTCTGTAAGCTTGTGTGCAAAGATAAAATTGAATTTCTGAGTTCAGATGCCTGTGGGGACATCTCAATTTACTGAAATTTTCACCATATAATCTATTCTTAATGTATGTTAATGCTTTTAATGTATTCTTATTACTTTTACATCAGCATAAGTGGATGCACAGCGTATGTGTCATCCCTATGCAGTTCCCTCTAGCTTTTTCCTGGAGGTCATGGTCGCTTGTGCTAGCAATAATTCAAGGGAAAATGTTCAGTCTGTGTATGTGTGTGTGGTTCTGGAGGGTTATTTAAAGTGATTCTGCTTAAAGATGAACAATGATAAGGAACTCAAGTAAAATCGATTGGATGAGTCATTTAAACTATAAAGTATAGCAAATTTATAAGGCAGAAGTAGAAAAAAGTTCAATGTATGAAAATGACTGGCTGTTGTCTAAACATGAAACAGCACAGCTTCTGGATCAGATCCTGTTAAAGTGCTTAGCCGGTCAGATCAGAGTCTAGCTAATACATAGATGAAAGCTATTATAACAAAAAAAAAGGAAATGTTTCACTGATTTTTTGGTCATTAAACCATCGACCTGAACAATGTGATGACATGGAAAGTCAAAGACAAAATTATAATGTTAAAGATAGACAGACTAAAAAATATGCGTTAACTCTTCGAGGTCATAGTTCACTCGTCTCATCTGTTCAATCATAAATCGTGATGTGAAATACCAGAAAAAAAACTGAAACAAATCATATCCAGCCTTCATTACAGTATGTATAGCCATAAAGCAGTCACTAGTGGTAAGCATTAATATGTAACTGTTATTACTTTAAGATGCATTACTTAGGCATATTTATACATTACTTCAATTATAGAATGGATTCTTGTCATTGTCTGGACTATAAGTGTCAGTGCCTACATTAGATTTAATAAATCACACCCTGAGTGTCATTTTGACAAGATCCTCACATCCTGTTTATCTGTTTAATGAGGTCACGGATGGCAGAACCGCTGAATATCAGATCAGCTGGCTTATTCAGACTCGGAATGAATGTTGCGGATAATTCACACAAACATTGTCAAGTTGCCTTCAAGCAGTTCAGATTTATTTAGCATGGGTTAATAGCGCTTAAGTGAGAATGTCAAATACAGACCATTATACACTCACTTGCCACTTTATTAGGTACAGTACACCTTGCTAATGCTGGGTTGGACCCCTTTGTGCCATCAGAACTGCCTTAAATCTGCATGGCACAGGTTCACTAAAATGGTGGAAATTCTTTTAGGGATTTTGTTCCATATTGATATGATACTGTAGCATCACATAGTTGCTGCAAATTTGTCGGCTGCACATCCATGATGCGAGTCTCCTGCTCCCAAAAGTGCTATATTGGATTGAGATCTGGTGACTGTGGAGGCCGGTTGAGTACCATGAACTCATTGTCATGTTAAAGAAAGCAGTTTGAGAGGATTTTAGCTTTGGACATGAAACAAGTGTACTTAATGAAGTGGCTGATGAGAGCAAGTCACTAATCCAAGTGCTTATCTTCAGAGCGACAGTTAGAAGTCATCTTCAATTTTTTTTTACAGTGATCTTCAATATTTTTTTTAGCAGTGCTTAATTCTGTGTTGTACTGTATTTGTATGTGTATGACATAATGGTTTTAATGTTACACTGGTAAAAGTTGATACATTGACAGAGAACAATATTTATAATGTGCATAACTAAACCAATAACATGGAACTGGAACCATGTTTCTTCTGTCCAGTTCACATTCACAGCTTGCGTCTATAAAAAATGCTGCCTGCAACTTATAAAACATTGTTTTTTTTTTTAACTGCAATCACACTGCGGTAGCATTCACTGGGAGCATTTCCACCTGCTGTGTTCTCACCAGCTTAAGCAAGCCGCACAGAGAGGGCAAACTCACTTGAATACTTGAGTGATACTTGAGTAAAAGTGCTTGGCACCGTGTTGCTATCACTTACAATGACACCTTGTATAATAACATATGTCTCCTTATTTTCTCCTTTCAACAAAAGCATGTGGATAGTTGTTTTGGTTTTGACCTTAACCTGCCAATATTTTTGACTCTGATTATTCATGTCCCTGTGATTGCTTTTCTTGCTTTGTAAAGCATACAGTTTCTTTCACCTTCTTCTAACACACATACAGTGCATACGGTATGTGCATACAATATCTACAGTAGATAAAATAAGTAAGATAGCTTTTAAACTGAAACTCCTGTGTATGTCATGTGTACTCTGTTGGCTATCATATGGCGATGCCATGATTAATTGGTAAAATATTAGCCCCTTCTCTATTTTCATGTCATTTAGTGCAATATTCACAACTGGCCTCTTCAGAGTTAAACAACTGGCACCTTTTGTTCTTCCTTAAGTAGGTAATTAAAAGCAAAAAAGAAATCCCTTCATTCGTTGTGAAAATACCAAAAAAAGAAAGAAACCAATCACTAAGCACACAATGTGGAGTAAAGAACAGATACTGTTCAGGGGCAAGATGCCATGGGGGAAAAAAAGCGTTTAAATCGTGATCTAAACGCAGATCACGATTTGTTTAGGAAAAAAAGACATGTTAATTACACTTGAGATTTCATGCATATTAAAATAGCATCATGTGGCCATTTATTTTAACTCTCAGGAACAGACAGTAGTTGCTATTGCAAGCTGCTGTGAATGTACAAATGATAAAAAAAAAGAAAACTCCTTTGTGATTCCTCATGCATGTTGTTTTAGTCAAGACCTTTATCATTACCATCATCACTCAGCGAAGTTTGGCCCATAATCTGTTAACTACTAATACTTCTATCTCACCTACACGGTTTCGCGCGGTGGCCGTAAGTACGGTTCATCATGATTCACCGAGAGTTTTGGCGCTGTGATTAGGTTTCCATCTTTCCCCGCGTCGGTCCTCTCATAGTCAAACCGCATAGGTGAGATAGGGGTATAACAGCAGGAATAACAGAGTGGGGGCGGGTTATCGGGGGCGGGGCTTGTATGACGATTTTCACAACACACACACACACACACACACTAACGGAATGGGAATGACTGCTGTCTGGCTCACGGATTACATAAATTGTTTAAATAACGGATTACATTCTTGAAAAAATAACTAAATAACTGAGTACTTAAATGGGGGACCTAACGCGTTAGATAACTCGTTACATCAAAAAAGCTTGTAACGTGTTACACTCAACACTGGTTGCCACAAATCTCCAGGGTTGAGGGTTCGCTTCCTTCCTGTGCATGGAGTTTGCATGTTCTCTCTGTGCGTGGTGGGCTTTTTTTTCCGGGTACTCTGGTTTCCTTCTGCAGTTCTTTTTCTTATTCATTTTTATTTGATCTTTATCTTATCTGAACATTTTCAACTTAATTATGAATCCGTAATTAAGAAGATTTCCATCACTGAGCACCGCCACAGTATTTTATGTAATTAACATAATGACATGGATACTAAGTATCTAATGGAACAGTTCTCTTCTGACAGTCCTGTTGGACCTGTTCACCTGCACCTTTGTGTCCCTCAGGGTTCTTACCAAATGCCACTCATTATTGCACAATAGTCAGTCATTTGCATATGGTGAATGCCTGGGCAGATCTTTTTGCTCATTTTCAAAATGCATACTTTTAAATTGCTACTGCTTGCAAAAATGTAAATGTAAATGTTAATTTGCTTCTTGTGTGTTTTCAAGGTCATTTAAGTTTAATGCTGGGTTAATCAGTTGTGTGAGTAGAGCTTTTCTTCAGTTCAGTGATCAATGACTGTGTTATATTTCCTAGTTTATTTTACCCCATTATGAACACACACACACACACACACACACACACACACACACACACACACACACACACACACACACACACACACACACACAATCCCAGTCACCAGAGAGTCCTGTGTTGATCTAGTAATGCACTCCCTTTGGAGGTTGTGTGCACAGCCTATTAAAAGCTGTCTCGGGTCACGGCCATTAAGGAAAACATAATTAGAAAAGCCATTTACAATAATGATTAATTAGGCATTGCTGTTTCCATATTGGTATTATGTACGGTCACTGGAGAATCAGCCACAGCTGTGCGAATGTGGATAAGCTAACTTTCACTGAATTTGTCTCTGGATCGCCTTTGTTATTTTCATTTGATTATTTCATCTGTGTTCTTCTAGCTGTGAAATTATTTAACCTTAATTTTTCCCCTAAGAATTGTCGTAAGTGGTACTATACTCCATTTACTTGTCCTTATTACTGTGTTGTGTTTCTTTCATTTCATAATTATTCATTCATTCATTCTTTCATCTTCTATTCATCTCATTCTGTACAGGGTCGTGGGGGGCCTGGAGCCCTAGGCCCAAGGGTACACCATGGGGTGTCAGGGTGCCGCAGGCACAGGGTAGCAGTCTATCGCAGGACACACACACACTACGGTCAATTTTGGGAATTTTAATTAGCCTAACCTGCATGTCTTTGAACTGTGGAAGGAAACCTAAGGAGAACATGCAAACTCCATGCACACGGGCCTGAGACGCGAGTCGAACCCTTAACCTGGGTGGAGCGAGGCCATAGTGCTAATGTTCAGGTGGTCAACTAAATAAACTAAAACTATAAAAAATATTAATTGTTTAATGATATGTTTTAGTATGTTTACATTTAGTGATTTGGAATCTATGAAAAGTGCTTGTCCTCATTATTACATTAACCAATAACTCATGATTAATTTTTACAGTATTCAAAGGGACATTATCTTCCTGGAATATGACACTCTCATCAGAAACGAGTGTTGCACCACAGACTGTAACTAATCCTGTAAAACTGTCTCGCATTTGTATAATTATGCAAAGCAATCATTGAACAAAATGATTTGCACAAGATGATTGACCATGCTATTATAGCTCCATCATTGCCATTAATTAACCATCGGCAATGGACACTTTGTTCTGAAAGCATACTTTAGCTTCCTCTAAACATATTTCCAATCACATGTAGGAAATACGGTACGAGTTAACTCATTAGGCCATTTTAGGTTTTCCTCTAGGTTTAGGGTCCAGGTTTAATGCTTTTTAATGTCTGCAATGACTCTCAACTTGGGAGTCATTGAGGTGGTTGTTCAGTTCTGAGGGTATTTTTGTAGCAGTCACATTAAGGCTCCTACTACTGTACCAGTCAGAGAGGGCCGAAGACTATCACATGTTTCCACACGCTTGCATGAGCTTACGGACACACATGATTGAGCCACAATTGATGTGAGAACACTAAGTCCCTCCCATTCCTCCCCACTGAGAAAACTTGGCCAATAAGCTCTCTCTAGGCTCCCGGCTGTAGGAGTCTACAGCATCACCCGAGAATTGATTTGAATTAGCGATCGCTGGATGATAAGGTGAGCACTTTTCCATTGTGCCACTCAGGAGACCGGGATACCTTTTAATGTAGCTTGAATAGATGGATGTCTAACGGCGCCACGGTGACTTTAGTTCTTAGCACCCTTAACTTACACCTCCAGGGTTGGGGTTTGAGTTCCTTCTCAGGTCTATGTGCGTAGAGTTTGCATGTTCTCCCCGTGCTTGGTGAGTTTCCTCGAGTACTTCTGTTCTCTCCCACAGTCGAAAGACTTGCAGATTAGGCTTAACTGGCGTTCCCAAATTGCCTGTAGTGTGTAAATGAGCGTGTGAGTGTGTGTGTATGTGTGTATGAATTGGCCCTGTGATGGATTAACACCCCGTCCAGGGTGTATCCCGCCTTGTGCCTTAATTCTCCTGGACTTGAGTGAGAGAGTGAGATTAATTAGTCTCCTTGGTAGAAATCTGGCTTAAAGGAATCTCAGTGATTTTAAAGGTGATTAGATGCATCCACTGTGCATTTTCAGTTCCTGGCCATGCAATACAAAAGTAATGACCAGGTATGAAAGTAGATTTATTTCTTATTCTTACTTCCCTACATGCTCTTACTGTAGATGTTGGCTTCATGACACTGTGGCCTACTTATATAGAACTTGGAGTCGCCATTATTTCTGCCTTCCTACAGAGGCAGTTGCATTTCCTGTGTATTTGTCACGTATTTGCCTGGATTGTAAGTGATTTGCTTAGAAAAGAGGTTTGTCTCATAATCCCCCCCTGATCCACATTTTAGCATTACCCAGCTTTGGCATGCATTGTTATTTTATGAAAGTCTTTTGAACAATTTGAAGAGTTGAATCTCAAGACATGCACTGCGTGCAATAGCCTGAGCTCACAGAGAAAACAAATGTGTTTTGACATGCTGTTTATTGTTGGCTCTGAAGTAGCTGTCCCCTATTTCATTGAAATGGCAAAGGGAAAGGGATTGCGTACCCTCCCTTCCTCCATCCCTCCCACCCTCCCTCTCTCCAGAAATTGGCCATCTGCTGTGTTTGTCCTGTTTTTTTTTAAATAGCGATGAAATATTAGTTATTACTAACCTTATGTGCACCTACACGATAGCTGTAATTTGTTTTTAATACACCATAGATTGAGTTCTTACCTCCCCTTTATTACTCACTCTTGCAGGAGCCAGACGGTGCTGCACCAGTTTTGCTGTCCTGCACCAGACGCTCCGGACGCTCCTGAGCCCGACTCTCAGGCCTGTGTACCCAGGTAAGAGCTGGTACCCACCTCCTCACCAATGCTCACTGGTCTTTTCTGGTATATGGTGGTACCAGGCAACACAACTGCCCTAGTTCTGTCTGTCTTGAAGTGGTTGTTAGCCTTTTTCTTGCTTGTTAGCATGAATCCTCACTGTGCCTGCCTGCCGTCTATATTTAATGTGACATTAATTGGAGCCGAGCACACATAGGTTTTTCCAGAAAATGTCAGATCTCTGAAAGCAATTTAATTGAAAACAATTTTTATTTGCCTGTCTATTGGCTGAAGTAATCTCCCACTATCCGACTACTCCAGTGTAAAACTGGCTTTAGACAAAGGTCATGATAGTCTAAGAGATTGGCTCTGGATCTTATCTCCTGGCCATCATCCAGAACTACAACATTCTGGCACGGTTTGGGTTTTGTGATGAGACTGACAGTAATCATTGTTCAATCATTTGATGATAAGCGTAAATCCTTATTAATAGAAAAATCTATGAAATAATTTATATATAAACATGTTCAATTGACATTTTCTCATTATATCTATTGAGTACATGCATCGTTTTCCGGGGAACTAATTAGTTCCTCATTTTCACCTTTCCTGCAGATGTAGGTTTAGCAAATTTGTAAAAAGAGGCAAAAAAGGAAACATCAATAGTAATTAAGCTAAGCACTTTCAATGTTTGTTGTGGATCCTAAATGTTGACGGTGTGCAGTTTGTCCAAATAATGAATCTAAAAGGAAAAAAAAAAAGTGCAAACTAAAACATGCAACAAAGCCAAAGCTGTATTGATGGACCTGCACCCCCTGAGGAGTTGGTCACAATACGCAGTGGTTTGAACACAGTGGTCGGCAGAGACGCAGCCTCTAAATCACGGCCTAAATGCTGCAGAGGTTCACCGTTATCGAATTAGGCATAGCGAGGAAGCCACAGAGGAGTGGAGAGAGAGAGAGAGAGAGATGTTGTCTTGGTCTTGTGTTCCGCAGTGGAAATTAATCGCTGCTGTTCAAAGTGGGGTGTGGTTGAATAAGCATACTGCTGCATGAGTTAAGGTGACACTAAACACCATAGGCAGCTGCGGTTGTCAGCTTCAGATTATTAAACTGTTATGCTCACTTCCACATTTGAGAGGTAGCCTTATATACTGTACGGTAAGTGGGACAGGAATTAAATAATGACACTATTTGTTATTCTTCGTACTAGATGCATTGAACACTACACAATGAACCTATGGACTTTGTGTACTACATAGTGGTAGACAGTATGAGAAGCTTTGATAGCTTTTCTGTCACTGTCATTGACAATGTCAATGTCCTTCCTAACCTTCACGTCACACGTGGGTGCATGTTGGGACAGGTGCGCCATCTTATGAGGTACGTGCATCTTGGGTAATAGGTCAAAAACACATATTCTCTCCCCGCCCCCCGAATGATTGTGTCACCTACTGTTGTAGTTCTTGATACAAAAGCTCCGACTTCCCATGGCAATGATTTTCGAAATTTCAGCAGAAAATCTAAACACGGCATCTAACTCACTAATATAAACGCAGTAGGATCCTCACCACATGAGACGTAAACACAGTATTACCCGAAATGATGTGATGTCAACTTCACCTTCTCTGTAGCAAGTGTGTATCTTTATGAAATTATTTATTCTGAGGAAAGCAGAGAACGAAAAGCGCAAAATTGGGCTTCGGTTACAGGAGCACTTGCCAATCACTGGTATCTGTGAGCTCGTGTATATGGAGGAAGGCAGATGAGCAGCAATTTTAAGAGGTGTAGTTGGCTGGCTTCACATGTCTCTTGGGAAGCCTGCCACCTATCTAGTTAGTAGCTGTCGTATGATGACAAGAGATGTCTGGTGAGTGGGTGACCAAACTGGGAAGAAAACATAAAGAGTAATGACTTCATTTACATACACTACATGCACGTTTCCATTTAGAGAAAATGATACAGGCTTCTGAGACTCATGTTCAGTATGGGACATTACACAACAGTTTGTTCCAACTGAGTAATATGACGAAGAGGGCCGTTCTACCAGTCGGTAACAGCACTGAGATCTGAACTATATGTACACAGGTGTTCTAACAGTCATTGATTGTGTGCCAAAACCCACATTCTAAACAGTATGGAAAGACCTTTCAGCAAGAAAACACATCTGATAATGTCATTTCATCTTACACAACATGTAGTCTCATTAATAACTGCTTCAAAGTTGTTTTGGACTACCTCTGAACCGTCCGTTATGTTTTAATTCGACTAAGGCGAGCTGCAAAGCTAAGTAGCTTCTAACACAAGGTTGAATCTCAAATTCCTCTCTAGCCTCTGATCGAGGGCACTATTTGGTGTGTGCAATAATGGATTGTACACCCTTTCCATCCAACACTATTTGGGATTCAACTTCGTAACCTGGAATGTATCTGTTACAGTGGAAACTTGCCATACGAATGCCCTCCTGTACGAATTATACGATTGAAAAGAAATGTGCATCAGCCTATGAAGCATTTTTGGCATACGAACGAACGAACCGAAATTAACGCATGCCGGCTAAGTTGGGAATACATCCGGAACAAATTAAAACCATACAAAGGAATAATTGGGAATATTTAAAGTAATCTCATTAAGTAGAGTAAAGAAAAATCTTGTCAGTTTCTCAGGAATATGAATCATGGATTATTCTCCTCTCCTTTTGGTGGATACATAGTACCATTGAGTATTTAAAACTAATTTCACCCTTGTTAATTACACTAACTGTCAGTCTCTAACTGTATACCCCTATCTCACCTAATGTACGCGGTTTCGCATGGTGGCCGTAAGTACGGTTCATCAAAATTTCCCCTTCGAGTTTTGCTGCTATGATTACGTTTCCATCTTTCCACACAAAAAAATTAAACATGGTTAATTTTTTTAAACAATTGAACATGTTTATTTTTCTTGGCGGCCCTCGCAGAAGCTTGCGGGCCTTGCAGAACTTCGCTGAACATTGGGCGCTCTACTTGCTCCACGGTGCCTAACACATACAGTATCTCACCGCGAGTCAAACCACATTAATGAGATAGGGATATTAGTCAGCATCTCTGCCAGTCGTGGTTACGTAGGTCTGCCAGTCGCAGTAGGATACAGTATGTGTTGGCAGAGAAACATAACTGGTTAAAGGAATGAAAAATTTATAATAAA
Organism: Clarias pachynema; assembly: GCA_030014365.1. Classification (NCBI taxonomy): domain Eukaryota; kingdom Metazoa; phylum Chordata; class Actinopteri; order Siluriformes; family Clariidae; genus Clarias; species Clarias pachynema. The sequence continues at coordinate 15,186,116 of JAQMYL010000004.1, read as the reverse complement.
AAATTGGTGTTTGTGGAATTGTTGTATAAAAGCAATATCACACTCGAGGCTGTGCTGTTGTACTTAATATCAGCACGGCTGTGATATCACATTCAAGCACAGCAGCACTCCGTCTCATGTGTTATTACTTCAACTGATCTGAGAGTATCCGGTCAATGGTATGAATTTGTCTGTCCCTAAACTTGCTTTTTTCTTCAAACACACCCCATGCAGCTGTGATTCACTAAAAATATGATATGTACAGTATGACAACAGTGACTGTCTGGCATGTACAGAAAAAAATGTAAAGAGTAAGAGAAAAAGAAAGAGAAAAAGAACAAACATCAATGTCCAGATTAAAGTCATGCCAGAGGAGACATGATTTATTTTACAAACAGCAGTAGTACTAAAATGAAATGAAAATAATTTTATTGGGGAAAAAAACAAACCACTTCAAGCTTAAAGCTTAAGGCAGTCTGTGTTTTGCTCATTACAAAATGTTTTTTGTTAATTAACTAAAAAAAAAGCTCTTGTTTTCTGTTGTTACTTTGATGTCTGTCGGTATATTGCTGTTCATATGTTGCTCACCGTATCATGTGCTCACTGCTTCCACAAACCTGCCATTTTCATCCTTGTCACCATTGTTCACACAACCCCTGGTAGAGCTAGGTTCCAGTGCTGCTTCTGTAGTTTCCATTATGCAGTGATACATCTGTCATCGTTGCTTATTAATCACGTAGACATACAGTACACCATGCGACACGAAATTCCCTCAGCGACCAATCCGTACAGTACATACACAACATCTTGGTGTGGTTAATGGACAGCTTTTGGGGGTAGTTGGTGATTGTTGTGCTACATCATGCATGCTGGTAGATGTGTAGAGTAGTGACTCCTTGTGTATATTTTGTGCAATGCTCATAACTACAAGCACTTTACACACTACAGGAACCAAAAAATTCTTTTTCTTTTTTTTTTTTTTGAGAAAATGAGTGATTCTAAAATAACACAAACTTTTTGAGATCTTTGAGAATTAGAGGCTTTAGCTTACCATTTCAAAAAGTCTGAAAATAGCACCAAAGTGGAAAATGTCACTGAGAAAGGTGCAGATAGCCAATTAAACAAGGTCTTATAGCTGTGTAAAAATACCTTCTTGCTAATGTTTTTTAGAAAATAATGAATGACTAGTGACCCATTACTGCCCAGAGCTAATTGGCTGTTTGCTCTGCTGTGGACGATCGTTTCCTCTTTACTGGTGAAAACAAAAATCTCAAAACATCTCTCACACGGGGTTCCTCAGGCGGGAAATGTGAACCGATCTGCCATTCCCAGCATAATTTCTAGCAACATTTAAGCAACACTTTGATTCTAATACTTTAACATTTTTATAACATGGCAGCATAACTTAAATGGACATGATTTGCAGCATTTGGTTTCTTTAACACCTTATTCTTCTGCACTTTAGTATCTCCTAGCTCTTACGATGATTCTGGACTATTCTCTCTTGTCCTTTACTGTTTCTGAAATGCCAGCATACTTCCATAGCCCTCACGTCAACGTCGCCATAGGTATATGATCTGACCATACAAGATGCAAGATGCTTTAAATAAACAAAATGAATACAGTCAAGAAATGAGCTTGCATGTCTAGTAATTTATTTGTTCAGGGATTCGTGTTTAGTTTTCCATCAATCCCTGCACTGTTGTTGCCATCCGTCTAATCATCACTCGATCCCTGTTATTCATCAGCTCCCTCATTCATTGAGGAGGTAGAGTTCCAGACAACAAGCCTCAAATTACAGACTCATCCAATTGCTACACAGCTGGAGTTCCTTGGTCTTCAAATAATTTGCTGTCAATAGAAATGATGTGATCATTCGGTCATTTCTTTCGTTAGCGTTTTAGTTTAGGCGTTTTTTTTTTTTTTTTTTTTTTTACTCTGGAATTAGATGTTTGGAAAGTTTTATGAATGTAATATTTATGTCAAAATACGTTTGATCAAATCTATACATATAAAGTGCCAGTGATGGGACGAAACATTTTTAATGATGTAAATGAAGAACTATTTTGCTTGAATATACACTGATCAGCTGTAACATCAACACCAAATTACCATTTATTATCAATTATATAAATTGTAAATAGGTGACAGGCACCCAAGGCTCACCTATGCCTGCATGGACAG
>JAQMYL010000004.1:15165535-15177277 GCA_030014365.1 Clarias pachynema | reverse complement strand
ACGATAGACCAAAATCTCTATCGGTTGACAAATTTCTACCGGTTAACCGTGTCTACCGGTATATCGCCCACCCCTAAATGTAATATAATGTAATTTATACTTTTATATAGTTATACTGAACTTCCGGCCTCCTAACACACAGTATGATGCAGATCAATCCCTACTATCCGTTATCACCCAAATGAGTATCGGTTCCCTGTTGAGTCAGGTTCCTCTCAAGGTTTCTTCCTACTGCCGTCTCAGGGAGTTTTTCTTTGCCGCTGTCGCCCTCGCTCTCGGCTTGCTTATCAGGAACAATCTTATCATTTTGATTCATACCGATTCAGATTTTATACAAACTTCCATAATTCTTTTGATTGCGTATAGCTGCTTTTTGCGACAATGACAATTGTTAAAAGCACTATACAAATAAAATTAAATTGAAAATGAATTAATTATATTTTTAATGTGTCCAATTCCTCCCCGTCACTAGGGGGCTCCCACATTAAGCTACTACTACCACTCAGTCAGGAGGGCTGAAGACTATCACGTGTTTCCACCGAAACACGTGATGCCAGCAGACCACATCTTCTCGAACTGCTCGCTCACGCACCGTTGGGAGCAGCGTAACACACTCAGAGGACACTCACTATGATTTGTACAGCGCTATCCGCTCCTTCCGCTTGTGTGAGCTCACAGACGGCCCTGATTGCCTGTAGAGCCGTAATTAAAATGTAAGTACCTCTCATCCCTCCCCTCTGAGAGTAGTCTTAAAGGAATAGTAGGATTTTTTTTGCCTGTCATTTTCAGTCCAGTTCCAGTACCAGACCAGTTTCAAAAACAAAACAAAAAAAACATCTACCTTAGGCATTAACCAGTGATAAACAGGTACAGAAGAATTCAGGCCAGTGATTAGTATACTAGTGATGCTGAGAGCTGAGTGGTTGGAACAGATAAGAGTAAGGTATGTCATAGTAAAACATTTGTTCCTATTTCTTTAATTTAATATACATTATTTAATAAAATACTTTTGCTGTTTCACTGTGGAGGAGTTTTGGGCTTAGGAACATCATTTGAACTTATAAAGTGCTTTACAAAACTATTTTTAGAAACCCTGCTATTATCAATTGTTGCATTTGACAATCCACTAAAACTGTAGGTTTCGAGGCATTTCGTTGAGGTGATAACACTGTTAACACTGTGATTCTTGAGCCTCCTCTCACTAGACTTCAGCCAATCCTCTATTAGCATTGTAAGGCAGTCTACCAGCTCTTAGTCACTCACTATGTTTGCACAGAGGACCCTAACAGGTGCTGTGCCATCAGATGCATTCTCAAACACACATACCTGAATTAAGCTCTCATTTAGCTACTGCTGTCTCCTTTTCATGGATAAATTCTACACTATGTTGGAGTTATAAGTGTATGAAAACCTAAAGGAATGGTTAAACCCTGGAGGGTATATTTATTTACACTCTAGAGGTTAGAGGCAGTGATTAAACTAAAAGAGAGGTGAATTGATGTGGGAGTAGAATGAAGCTTGGCTTGCGGTGCGCTTGATTGCTTTGAGGTATACAGGGAGTGAATGCGCTGTTGGCCTAGTACCCATCTGTAGCCTAATCAGATATTCATGCTGAGTACATGCAACACCGTGTTTCAACTGTGGATGTTAAAACATTGTTTGTGGTTAAGCTGTTTGTGGGACAGATTGAGTAGCCGGCCAGTACGCCAAACTGGTACCGCAGACTCTGTGAAATCCATAAAAGAGTCTTCAGACTGTCCTGACTTGGGACATTACAGTACTGTATGTACCCTGAAGCGCACAGAAGCAAAGAATATGACAGTGATTGCATTTATTATCATAGTCAGGCACTTTCTATATTACACTGAAATAAAGCTATACTACATTTTTAATAGCTATGGGAAAAAATGCAGAAACTTTGCATTTAGCTTTAGCTTGAGGCAGCACACAGACAAAGCGCAATAAGATTTCATATGAGGATCTGACTAGTTCATTTCTTATTCATTTTCCAGTTTTAGACTGTTGAGGAAAAGAGATATCAGTTTTAATCAGTAAAAAAACTTTTTTTTCCTCTAGCAGTTTCCCCCGAATGCAAACAGCTTAAACCCGAATGCAAACAGGATAAAGCCCTAAATCATAATTATTTTCTAAATTAAAAGCTATATCATTTTGCCAATGCACGTTAGCATTGTAGGCTTTATAAAAGCCCTTCTCCTTCTACGTTGTTGTTTATTGGCTGGTGTCACATACTGGCACCTGGATCTGGATCTGGGGGGTTTGGCGGCCAGGTTGGTGTCCTTGGACTCTTTGCCTGGTGGGCCCCCTGAACAACAGGCTGTGGTGCACTGCATGTTCTGGTGCCTTTTTATTTTGGACAGAATTGACTTTTTTCTATTTTTGTTGCATTGGCTTTTCTGTGGGATCAGACAGGATAGGCTGGCCATGGATATAAATTAACCTTCCCCGCTAAATTTCATGTTTGCCAGATGTATGAGGCAAAGTTTTTGGAATGGTAGCATGCAAAATGAAATTTTGTGAAACGACCAGATACCTTGTAGGAATCCTCACAGCTAGCAGTGAGAGGTGTAAAGACCTTTTGTATGTTAATGACTAGCAGAAAGAGGTGCTGTCCTTATTATCATAGCCGGGTGGAGGGATTAGCCATGGTGTGCCTTTGTCTCTTCAGCTTGAGGGTTTGAAGGAGGAGCAAGCTGCACACACTGCTCTTCTCTAAGAGGTTATGCAGCGTCTTGATGCACTTGAGCACAAGTTTGATGAACGAAGATCGCAGGAAGATTCAAGCCATGTGCCTAAAAGAGCTAAGAGGGCACATAACATGGGCATTGCGGTAAGTTGACCTTTATGTTAGCTGACAATATCCATCCATCCATCTTCAACCGCTTATCCAAAGTCGGGTCGCGGGGATAGCAGTTCCAGCAGGGAACCCCAAAGTTTCCTTTCTCCAGCCACCTCAGCTAACTCTGACTGGGGAATCCTGAGGCGTTCCCAGGCCAGTGTGGAGATATAATCTCTCCATCTAGTGCTTGGTCTGCCCCATGGTCTCCTTCCAGCTGGACATGCCAAGAACACCCCCTAGGGAGGCGTCCTGGTGACATCCTTACTAGATGCCTGGACCACCTCAACTGACTCCTTTCCACACAAAGGAGTAGCGGCTCTACTCTGAGTTGCTCACAGATGACTGAGCTTCTCATCTTATCTCTAAGCGAAAAGCCAGATACCTTTCTGAGAAAACCCATTTCGGCCACTTGTATTCGCGATCTTGTCCTTTCGGTCATGACCCAACGCACATGACCATAGGTGAGGTTTGGAACGAAGATCAACCAGTAGATTGAGAGCTTTGCTGTACACAGCTTGGGTGGTTCCCCATTTCCCCCTCCTGAGGTGCCGGATGGTTTTCCAGAAGCACCTTGGTGCTGCCTGAAAGTCCTTCTCCATGGATTCTCCAAGCTCCTCCCACACCCATTGCTTTGTCTCTGCTGCCGCTGTGGCTGCTGTCCTTCGAGCCTGCTGGTCCCTTGCACCTGCTTCTAGAATCCCCCGGGATAAAATATTCCTGAAGGACCCCTTTTTCAGTCAGACAGCTTCCCTAACCACAGGTGTCCACCATGCTGTTTGAGGGTTACCGACCCTTGAGGCACCCTGAACCTTAAGACCACAGCTCACAGCTGCAGCTTCAGCAATCGAAACTTTGAACATTGACCACTCTGATTCAATGTCCCCAGCTCCTACAGGGATCCAGGAAAAGCTCCGCTGGAGGTGGGAGTCGAAGGCCTCTTGGACAGGGGCCTCCCCTAGACGTTCCCAATTCACCTGCACTACCCGTTTATGCTTACCAGGTCTGTTCAGTGGCCTCCCCTGCCACCTGACCCAACTCACCACCAGATGGTGATCAGTTGACAACTCTGCCCCTCTCTTTACCCGAGTGTCCAAGACATATGGCCTCAGGTCAGATGATACGATTATGAAATCGATCAATTCAAGATTCAAGATTCAAAGAACTTTATTAATCCCAGAGGGAAATTGCTCTTGGTTATACAGTTGCTCAGATTAATTTATCGGGAAGCAAGAAAAGTTAAGTTAAATGACCTTCGGCCTAATGTGCTCTGCTACCAATTACACTTATGAGCATCCTTATGTTCGAACATGTTATTTGTTATGGACAATCCATGACAGCACAGAAATCCAATAACAAAACACCACTCGGGTTTAGACCAGGGAGGCCGTTCCTCCTAATCGTGCCCCTCCAGGTATCTCCGTCATTGCCCACATGTGTGTTGAATCCCCCAGCAAGACTATGGAATCCCCTACTGTGCCCAGCCGGGCCCTGTGGCAGACCCGGCCATCAGGTGCTCGCTCATGGGCCCTCTGTCCAGGCCTGGCTCCAGACATGGGCCCCGGGCTTCCTCCGGGCAGGGTCACTTTACTCCCTCGTCTTTTTCTCATGGGGTTTTTTAAATATATAGTAGTAAATTATACCTTGACAAGTTAGCCTAAGAACTTGGCTACACAACTACTTTTTGTTACTTGCATTGCTGTACGTGTCCAGCTTATTTAACAGTTTGTCACGTCCGAATTATACGATGTTGTTAAAAAATGTATGGATTAAAGCGTTTTTAATTGAACGGTACAGGAAGCTGTAAGGAGCCTACATAATTCAGAAAACAACCCACATAAATACGATACACAAACTGGGTAAGAATGTTGTTTCTTTACATGCTATGTGTATGGTTTTACATAATCATTTTAAATGTAATTAATGACACTACTCTCTTTCCACACAGAATAAGTACACCTCATAATCAGGCATTGATGACATATCTGCTGGAAGAATTAAATATGACTTTTGCAGATGCAGACCCTGAGTGTATAAAGAAATTGTTATTGTAATTATTTTCATGTCCATTTATTTTTGTCCCTCTAATAATTTGAATTGTTTCTGATTTCTGACTTATCTGATTTCTATCTACATACCTGCCCAATAACCAATCAAGTCACTAAGTTATGAGGGCTTGGGTTGGGCTAAATAAAAAGTAGTGGCTGAGTAATAATAGATGTCGGTTTTTGAAGTGTTTTTTTTTTAAACAACCAATCAATGTTGAGATAAAAAACCAATAGGGAAGAACAGAGTTGTGCAAAGGTGTAAAATGCAAATGGAGCTTCAGGTGTGAATGTCTCCTGACAAAATCCTTAAGTGGATTATTTGCCATGGCAACAAATGGCTGTACCATGGAAGGATTCCTCATCAAGATACATCTGGATTGACACTTCCTCATCAAGATACATCTGGATTGTTCCTGTAAGGAGCTATCAGTTATCTAGTTACATGAATAGCGGGAGGACAGAGGTTTCTTTTTATGGAAGGAAGGACTTTGCTTTAGGCAGTGTTAGATCTAAGATCCACTAGTTTCATTGTGAATCTTGTAGGCACAGTAAATGCTTAGTGGTCTGGGGACCACTAAGCATTTAGTCTGGGGACCACTAAGCATTTGGTCTGGGGACCACTTAGTGGTCTTAGTGTACTAGGGGTTTCCTAGTACAGATGTATCTCTTTTCATGCAGTGATAGTTGGTGATCAATGTTGTTCATTTCCTCATTACCTGTTTGACCTATTAAAATGCGCTATTGGGTCCATAGCATAATGTGTTATATGGCGATCCCTAGGGTCAGTCCATGGGGCAGCCATTAAACAAATATCAGATTTCATTAAGGTCTCATTCACAGCGTGATACATCAACTAAATATTTTAAATTAATAATGATGGCACTAGTTTTTACACTTGCACACTTTTACAGAAACATACTCACGTTCACATTTAGCAGTTCAAAGTTATTTTGGCACCTAGTGATAAAAATGGGAATACCAACAAGAACTAGTAGAGGCCCATTGATTCAGGATTCACACTGCCCCATGTTCATTGGTTAAGTATTTTCAGTGGACGAGGAAAAACAGACAGGATAGTCAATGATGGGGTATGGGGTTGCCAGGGTCATGGTTTTACACCTTACTGGGATAGTTTAGAAAACTCTTCAGCTGTATGTATACATGCTTTCATGTTGTTTACACCAAATTCTGACCCTACCATCCGAATGCCACAGCAGAAATTGAGACTCATCAGACCAGTCAGTGTTTTTCAAATTATTTTTTGTGCAATTTTGGTGAGCCCATACGAATTGTAACCATTGTTGTCAGTCCTTATCCGAAAGGGGTGCCACTCGGTGTGGTCTTCTGCTGCTGTAGTTCCTCTGCTTCAAGGTTTGACGTGTTGTGCATTTAGAGATCTTTTAACCTTTTGGTAACAAGTTGTTATGTGAGGTACTGTTGCCTTTTTCATCAGCTCAAAGCCAGTCTCGCCATTCTCCTCTGACATCTGACATCAACAAGGCATTTTGCCCAGAGAATTGCCACTCACTGGACATTTTCTCCTTTCCAGACCATTCTTTGTTAACCGTAGGGATGGGTGTGTGTGAAAATCACTGTAGATCAGCAGTTCTACTGAAATACTTACTGTACAGTAGACCAGCCCATCTGGTATCAACAACTATGCCATGTTCAAAGTCATTTAAATCACCTTCCTTTTTTGATGACTGTATTTTGAATATGCATGAACATATTAAACATGGGTTTCAAACAATGTACTGTAGTTTGGAAAATCCAGTTTCAAATAATCCAAAAGCATGCAATGCACATTTTTCTTTCTTTTATTACTGAACCAAAACCCCTAAATCAATTCTTTCTATAACTTTTTTTTCCAGCTTTGTTTTCCAGCTCTTAGTTACTCCTGGTCAATTTGCTAAGGTACCTTTATTCTCAGTAATAACCACACAGCTAAACACAGCACAGGACCGGATTGGAAACTCTAATATTTTTCTTCTATAGTTTTTTAAATTGGGTCCCTCGGTGATGATGCAAAGGGAAGATAATAAAGAGTAGAGTGATGCCATCTCTGATTAGGCTCCCTGAGTTTTTATTACCAGCACTCAGCCATGGATTGGAGCTGAAGGGATGGCCATTCCTGCTGCATTTGTGCTGTGCACTTCTTCCCCTTCTGCCCCTCATTTCTCATCTCTCTAATAGCCTGCCATGAGATTACTCATGGTGGATGCGTAGAGCAAGAGAAGACCTAGTCGATAAGTTCTTTCATGGCTGTCTCCTGGGGCTGATGTGTGGAGGTAGACAGAGTGAGTGCTGTTTCTCCTCTCTGTACTAAAGTGACCCATGTGTAGCTCACTCTATTAGGTTTTGCTAGATTTAATTGACTCTATTTTTTTTTTCATTATGTTGTTGTGCTCTTTGGTTCAAACAAATAAAAAATGGATAAAAAAATAGTTTGAATGGGTTAGTCGGCAGTCAAGATTCAGAAGGAGTGACTTCATCATTGTTGAAATGATCATTGCCCAATATAGTGTATGCAGGTGGCACTGTTTTTATATCAATTAATATTATGTTAATTGTGTATGTGTAGTGGGCTGGAAAAACCTCATAGATTTCACTGGGGTTTTATTCTCATAAACAACAAAAAATATATAGAGTTTTGGCCCAACCTCGAGCCATAACACATTTCCCCAGACCACTAAGCATTTACTGTGCCTACAAGATTCACAATGAAACTAGTGGATCTTAGATCTAACACTGCCTAAAGCAAAGTCCTTCCTTCCATAAAAAGAAACCTCTGTCCTCCCGCTATTCATGTAACTAGATAACTGATAGCTCCTTACAGGAACAATAACCTCAAATATTGTCTTTTAACATCAGCTAGACAGTTACATTTATGCATAACTGGCTAGTTAAAACAATTGTGGGATTTTTTAATATATGAATTATTAAATCAACATTTTAGCGATAACACTTAGCCCACTCTGGTCTGATTCTAAACTTAGACCCAAATAATTGCAGTATAAGAATTTCATATACAAAAGTCTGAACATATGTAAGGCTCTATTTATAAAGTTATATCACAGAAACAGAGCAGCTTCCTTGGATTTATATTCATTTAATTTTGTCTGTTAAAGCATCTTGCTATACTATACAAAATGCTTTACATTTAAATCTCATTTGCTTTATTTTACATAAGTTATAATCTAATTACTGTAATTTGTCTTAAATGCTATGTTAAAAGGAGGTATTCAGAGAGTGAACTTCTTATTCGTTGAATTTGCTGATGGTGGCTTTACACTGGCCTGGACTGACCTGATGCATTAGTGCAGCCATCTCTTGGTAATATAATATTTAGGAGACCTACTTTTGTCACATCATATCCTGAGATAATTAAGTTTAGATGATGCAGAATATTTGCGAAATACATGGATATATACAGTATATCGCTTTGGGAGTGATAAGAATAGACAGAATTAGGAATGAGTATATTAGAGGCACAGTTTAGGTAGGACGGTTTAGGGGCAAGGTTGGAGAGGCCACACTAAGATGGTTTGGATATTTGACATGTGCAGAGGAGGAGTGAGGGGTATATCAGGAGGTATATCGTTGGAGATGCAGCCACCAGGCCGGAAGAAAAGAGGAAAAGAGGAAGGAGTTACAAGAGAAGTTGGTAGACACAGTTAGATGGAGACAAATGGTTCGCTGTGGCGACCCCTAATGGGAGCACCTGAAGGAAGAAGAAATCTTCTTTCTTCTTGCATCTTCTTTTTATAAATACTTTATAAAATCCACTGCCAGGTGAATTGAATGACATTGATTATCAATTATAAACCAGTAACCTGCTAACAGGATCTTGAGCACCCATGGCCCATCTGCACCCGCGGGGAACAAAGACTAGCCTGCCTAGTCCAATCCAATAGAAAAGCCATTGTAGCACAAAATGTCAATGCTGGCCACAATAGAATGGCACCAGGAAACATTGTTGTGTAGCCTGCCATGCATGAGGCTGCCATGCAATGGAAACCTAATGTTAATGATTTTGTTTTGGTTGTGGCTGATTGGTGTATAATACAATGAGGTAATTTTTTTTTTTTTGTCAAATACATTGGGGAGGAACAAATACATTGAGCGAGATATCTCAGCAGACAATTAGAAATAAAATTGATTTTATTTATTTTTTTTATCTGAGTTTTGAATTTGTGTTTAACATTGAGACAGGTATTTTTGTGTCAAATGAAATATTATTTTTTAAATGATCCGATGGTGGTGTCATTTTTGATAGAGAAATTAAATAGCTATTTTATTCTCACTGTAAGGTAAAATATCAATCCAGGACAGAAAAGGAATGCTCCAAATCCATGAGCCATCACAAGCGGAAATGATTAAAAAAAGGACTTACTTTAGAAGAATTCCATCATCTCATCTCAAATATTGACACAATTGAATTCGTTCCAAGGATTACCTCTTATACCAACCATCCAAAAAATATATTCAACAGCAGAACTATTGGCACCCTAGTTAAAATGCTACATAAATTACTTTTAAACTCATAAAAATCTGTGATGGATTGGCACCCTGTCAAGGGTGTACCCTGCCTCGTGCACCAAATCTGTTAGGATAGAATCCAGGCCCCTGCAACCCTGTAAACAGGATAAAACAGTATAGGTGATGAGCGAATGAGTGATGAGACTTCTTAACATTTTTTCATTTCATAATTTATCTGTATTTAGCCCAGAAATGCATCTTTTAGGAAAAAATACCCATGTCATTAATCTATACTGTAATAAAAAGTAAGAACCAATGGCAATACATTATGTGTGTGTGTGTGTGTGTGTGTGTGTGTGTGTGTGTGTGTGTGTGTGTGTGTGTGTGTGTGAATACACCTTGCTAGTACTGGGTTGGACCTCTTTTGCCTTTAGAAGTGCTTTAATATGGGGCATAGATTCAACATGGAGCTGGAAACATTCTTTAGAGATTTTGTTCCATTTTGGCATGATAGCATCACACAATTACTTTTTGTCGGCTGCACATCCATGATGTGAATTTCACGTTCCACCACATCTCAAAGGTGCTCTATTGGATTGATATCTGATGTTCCTGGTGGTTTCGTGTGATGTTCAAGAAACCTGTTTGAGATGATTTTAGCTTCATGACATGGCACATTAATCTGCAGTCAAAAAGGGAAGGACATGATCAGCAACGATACTCAGGTAGGCTGTGGAATTTTAAACGGTACTTAGTCGGTTCTAAGAGGCCCGAAGTGTGCCGAGAAGATTTCCCCCACACCATTACACCAGCAGCCTGAATTGATACAAGGCAGGACAGATCCACTCACTCATCGTCTATACCGCTTCATCTTATATTGAGGGTCGCGGGGCCCTGGAGCCTACCCCAGAAAAGGAATGCTTCAGATCCATGAGCCATCACAAGCGGAAATGATTAAAAAAAGGACTTACTTTAGAAGAATTCCATCATCTCATCTCAAATATTGACACAATTGAATTCGTTCCAAGGATTACCTCTTATACCAACCATCCAAAAAATATATTCAACAGCAGAACTATTGGCACCCTAGTTAAAATGCTACATAAATTACTTTTATAATATCAATCCTCTCTATCCCAGGAGACTTAGGGCACGAGGGCGGGGTACACCATGGACAGGGTACCAGTCCATCACAGCGCACACACACTACAGGCAATTTGGGAACGGCAATTAGCCTAATCTGCCGGTCTTTGGGAGGAAACCAGAGTACCCAGAGGAAACCCACCAAGCATGGGGAGAACATGCACAAAACTCCATGCACAGAGAGATGGGAATCGAGCCTGGCCCGGGAATCAAACCCAGGCCCTGGAGGTGCAAGGCGACATGTTTTTCCAGTCTTCTGTTGTGGAATTTTGGTGAGCCCATACTAATTGTAGCCTAGGTCTCCTGTTCTTAGCTGACAGGAGTGGCGCCAATGTGGTCTTCTGCTACTCTGCTTCAAGGTTTGACGTGTTGTGCATTTAGAGATGCTGATTGGCATACCTCGGTTGTAACGAGATGTTATTTAAGTTACTGTTCTCTTTCTATCAGATCAAACCTGTCTGGACAAACCCTGACCTCTGGCATCAACAAGACATTTTCTCCCAGATAACTGCTGCTCACTATTTTCCAGAACATCCTATGCAAGCCCTATAGATGGTCATACAGTAGATCAGCAGTTTCAGATATACTTAGTCTTTTATGTACTGTATTTATATATAGCATAACTCAGTTGACTGACTGGAATAGATGCTTGTGCCGAATTAGGCTTCACTAAAACGAAAAAGAAAGGTGGGACTGAACAAGCTGGCCTTTCTGCCTTTTCGTTCTCACTGTTCCTCTCACCCCGTGTCAAATGACAAGACCTGTCCCACAGTGCTTAGTGCAAGCTGAGAGAGTGGAGAGGACGGGCGTCCTTAAAGTTAACACATCGAGCAAACTGGCTCATGTTTGTTGAAAATGAAAAAAAGGTGTGAGTGTGAGAGAAGAAGCTGAGGAAGACATCAAAACATATGCATTCTCGCCTGCCTCGAGTCGTGTCTCTCACATTACAAAGCACATGGAAGATCACGAGCTTTGGGAAGCATAGGCTCGGTAATATTAAAAGTATCTCCGATGCCTCAGCACTTTTGTGAAAGCAGGCAGTTTATTTATAACTTAAATGTTCAAGTGAAATATTGTGATGGCACATGATTCCACATTTTCTGGCAGCTTTATTCAAACTATGCCAATTTCTGTTTATGTTATTCATGCGTGTGTGTGTGTGTGTGTGTGTGTGTGTGTGTGTGTGTGTGTGTGTGTGTGTGTGTGTGTGTGTGTGTG
>JAQMYL010000004.1:15145716-15161974 GCA_030014365.1 Clarias pachynema | reverse complement strand
TTTACTTTATATTTTGTATTAATTATTTTTATGTATTTATTTTTTTGGGCTGTGGAATGAATAATTTGAGTTTCCATGATTTCTTATGGGAAAATTAAATTTGGTTTACGAGTGTTTTGGAATACGCCCGCTTCCAGAACGAATTATGCTCGTAATCCAAGGTTCCACTGTATAGTGCTTTGTCTACAACCTGCTTGTGAGAGGGACAAATATGTGTGTCAAAATACTTCGTGAATAAAGCCCGATTCTGATTCTGAAGATTGCTTGATTGATTTGCTCATTTGTTTAATTAATAAGAAGTAAGAATTAATGAAGGATGCGTAAGGTTAACCATACAGTATATTCAAGTATTGTAATGAGTGTGCATGCAGGTTATGAGTTTTACATCATCTAAATATTTGTGTCTATCTGATTATTTCACCAATTAATAATTTTCATTATTATTAATAGTATTAATTATCATTGCTAAAACATAATCAATTGATTAATTTTGTAAAAAGGCTATACTGTATTTCTGACTACAATTTCTAAACATTCAGTTTCTAAAGTTGTTTTGCAGCCACATAACTTTTCTACACAACATGTTTTTACACGTTTGCCAAAGTTTAGATAAACAGAGCTTCTCTTACAGTCCTCCATATCTGACCTTTAACCATGTTTAAACCAATCAAGGCTTTCACTTTCATCTCTTAACACTTGACAGTAAAAAAATGCAAATTTATGCCCAGACAGGAGGTCTTCATCCGGTGGCAGTGTGTATTGTTGCCAGTCTGAAAGCTGTGGCAGGAAAAAAATACTGTAACCTCCAACTCCAAAACACATCGACTGCCAATCCAATGCTACCAAAATGATAAGAGATCTCTTCCGTCTTTCTCTCCATCTCTGTCTCCATATCACTCTTATTATCATTCTCATCTAACGAGCTACATTTTCAGCACGCTGTGTAAAAAGCCTGCTTTTCTATTTGCAGCTATCCAATTTGTTCGAGAGACCACTTTGAGAGCTGGAGTGTGTAATTATGTGTTTCTCAAACGTTTCATTCGCTCCATGAAGGAATGCAGTCTGCATTTCAGAACAGGAGAAGCGTGACGCCTCGCTCGAGTGACACACTTCAGATGCATCCTCTGTGGGTTTCTGTCCCTGGAGGTGAGACCTGAAGGCGACTCTAAAGAGCTGGTCAGCGAGCACACTGAAGATTTAATGTATAGAGGATTAAAGCATCAGTGAAATATTATATAAAACAATTTAACATCTCAAGCGATGGTTTCTCTGGTCCAACATGGGGGACGTTTTCTTTATTAGTGGCAAACCCAGCCCTGCCATGCCATCAATGTCACCATATTCCAGAGCAGCACATTGGTAAGGTTAACTATCATAGATGCATTGTGATGTTTCTACCATGCTGCTCAGAAACATGGACAGTGACATGCTGCTTGATGGTTACATTGATGGTTACATCGCTGCCTGCATTGTCCATACTGCCTGGCAGGAAGTTCCCATTTTAGAAGAGTCATATTATTGGGCTGCATCAAGCATAGAAAACAACTAAGCAGATTTAAAACTAATCAAACAAGAACGCTTCAACACATCAAAACCATGTCAACTTTGTAGAAGAAGAAAAAAATCAACAGTAAACACTATAGCTATATTTAATAGTGAAAGTAAGAGGACATACACATACAGTACAATGTGATGGGAATCTACAGGATTGGGACTAAATAGATGTGTGTCCATAAGAAAACCACTTGTTAATGAGACTTAATGGGTTCATTTTGTTAAAGAGCATAAAGATTGGACTTTGAAGCTATGGAAAATGATCATGTGGTCTGATGAATCCAGATTCCAGATCCCTTTTCCATAGCGATGGGCGCGTCAAGGTAAGAAGAGAAGCGCATGAAACGATGCACCCATGCATAGTTGCCACTGTACAAGCCTCTGGAGACAGTGTTATGATCTGGAGTTGCTTCAGGTGCTCAGATCTAGGCTCAGTGACATTATGCGAAAATGAAATAAAGTCAGCTGAAGATCTGAATGTACTGAATGACCAGGTTATCACATCCTTGAAGTTTTTTGTCCCTGATGGCACAGGGCACATTCCAGGACTCAAATCGAAAAAGTTTTCATTTTCACACAAATCATTTTCAAAAACTGTGTATTTTGCTTCATTTTTGTGTGTACACAATCATAAAAAATGTAATAACAAATCCTCAACTGCTCTTGGCCATGTTCACACATTAATTAAATGGTTTCTCACTTCCTGCACTAGGCCTCGAGCCACGGTGTCAACCAAACATGTTTGATTTCGTCAATTTAGTGTTCCGCCGAACCTAATTAAAATTTATAATGTACACTGAGAAAATTACATGCTTCACTGGTACAGTGTAATTCGTTTCAGCAGATAAGAATAATTGCAAATGTTACGGTATGCTCATACTGTAACTAGCAGTAAAATGTGCAAGAGCAGTCTAATTCAGTTTAATATCTATAATGGTTTAAGGCTATCAAAGTGATTAGGTTGTGTCATAGAAGCAAGAAATAAATCACTTGAGGGTGTAATGTGCTGTGAAAATAAAAGTGACCAGCCGGTGTGATAATTGAAGTTGATTATTTTTCTATAACGGCTCATCCCACTGCATATTTATTCCTCCTGTACAGTATGATGTACTGTATATTAAATACACCGCACCCACAGGTCTGGAATATCTGCATATGTGCTAACAAATAATGAGTGACATTTTTATTATACTGTAGCTCTTAGAATGTCTCACATTAAAATAAAATGATTCCGTTTTGTATAATACTACAGTCTGCGGTTTCACACTGTGGGAATTTAGGCCTTTAGGTAGTTTCACACACTTCTACAACTGTTTCTGTCCAAATTTGGCCTGAAGCTGCATATTTGTCAATTTACACATTACACTCTGTGACAAAAAACCCAGCAAACATCCTCGAAACCCATCATGACTGTGGTGTCACTGAGGACGATCTTAATATCTCACCCAGTCATGTGACTGTACTATGAGTACTGCATGCTGTAAAATACTATTGTGTTTTGTGACAAAGTGGTGAATATTTTAACAGAGTTTTGTGTGTTATGAGAGGTACTTGTGTATTGTTCGAGAATGGTGGCTATTGCGATAAAGTATTGTGTTCTGTGAGAGGGTTACATTACAGTGAGATGCTGGATGCTGGATTAATAGTAATAGTGCAAGTTATCCCACTTAAAAAGACGAGAGAGGCCTGTAATTTTCATCATAGGTATACCGCAACTCTGAGAGACAAAATACGAAAATAAAATCCAGAAAATCACATTGTAACAACAGCAGCGTGGATAATTTTTGACTCACCCTTGTAAAATACGTTGTGTATCATGAAAGAGGGTTGTGGAAAGTGAGAGAGTATAGTATATTGGGAGCATAATACTGTAGAGTGTTGTGTACCTTAAGCGTGACATGTGAACAGCTTTAAAACTAAGCTGACTGATGTAGGGGTTTAAACCTGTTGTGATTATTTGGATCTATAATAGACACCCAATATATTGAAGACTATCCGAGATGGGTTCTGAGAAGAGCGCATTAAGAAGCAATTTGATTGAGGCTGCATCATTTCCTCTTCATTAATAACAGTTTTTTTTTGTGTGGTCTGTGGTCAGGGCTACGTATTTTATTCTAGTTTGTCTCAAGGTCATAGTCAAAACACATAGCAGTACGGGTCAGAGCACAGGATCTGGTAAATATTAATCCTGTGGGCAAAGTCAGAAAGTTCCCAAAGTTCTGTCTCGGAATCTTTTCCAGTCGTAGGTAAGAAGCTTCTGCCGGTCAGAAGGTGAGAAAAACGTTTTTGTCCATATGGTGTGAATGTGCTGTGATAGTTATGTGTGTAGAGAACCATGTGGTGGTCTGGTATCTTCTGAAAGAACAGTGAGAAGGTTCTGAGAGAGTGTGTATGGAGTGTGCAGTATTGATCATGTGGAGGCATGGAATGAGGCGGAAACATTACGTGTTATGGTCATAGGACGTTTTCCACTACATTACACACAATTTACCACAACATGACCCCAACACTCTTAAATTTGCATTTTCAATCACGTACTCTCTTTCTCTCTCTCTCTCTCTCTCTCTGTGTGTCTGCCCCGTTTCTCCATTTGTCTCTCTGTCTCACTCTCTTTGTGTGTTTCAGAAACATGCTTTGTTTCCTCTCTGTCTATGATTGTACAGTATGTGTGTACAGTAGCTATATGATTATGTGTATGAGAATACAGTATGTGTGTATAATATATGACTATACAGTATGTTTATCAGTATGTGTATGCATATACAGTATATGTGCATGGATATATAGTACAGTATGTATATGCATATACAGTATACTGTATGTGCATGGGTATGCAATACAGTACAGCAAGTGTGTATGTTTATCAGTACATGTGTATGGATATAGAGTGCGTTTGTATGTTTATCAATAAGTGTGTATGGATATCAGTGTGTATGTTTATCAGTATGTCTGTATATACAGTAACTGAACCTCAGACTTGGTCTTCACCTGATGAAGGAGTCTCAAAGCTGGAAGCTGTTTCAAAGCTGTTTCAACTCAAAGCTGGTATTTCAAAGGTAAATGTACAGATAATGCAGTGAGTGACATAAACAAAACAACTGTATGTCTTTAACATGTGGCTATTTTCTTCATGATCATAACAGCATTCCTCTGCCTTTTAAGGGACGTTTGTGAACCGGTTATTATTAGGATGTTTGTTCAGAGTGGCCTTAATAGTTCACAATTCTGTTTGGGTCACAATGACCTTTTATGAATTTCTACCAAATGTGGAAGTGCACCTCGCATTCCTTTTTTTAACATGAAGGTTAATGGTCATTAATATAGAGTACAAAGATAAATGTTAATTTTGATCTTAGAATAAGAAGCCTGGGGAAAGTATAAACATTTTTGTATTGCTAATAACATTTTAGAAGTTTATTTCGTAAAATTTCCCCATATTGTCATGTGGCACTGCGATGGATTGGCACCCTGTCCAGGGTGTACCCTGCCTCGTGCCCGAAGCTTCCTGGGATAGGCTCCAGGCCCCCCGCGACCCTGAATACAGGATAAAGCGGTATAGAAGATGAATGAATGAATGAATGAATGGGAGCAAGCAGTTTACTGCGACAGTCTTCAAAGTGCCTAAAGATACAATATTACAATTGTCTGTTTAAATAACAACCACAGCAGCAACCTCATTTCCCTTCTTGTTTGTTCCCTTCTAACCACTCAGCATTCAGCATCAGCACCGGCCCGATCATCTTTCATCATCTGAAACAGTTTCTCACTCATTCATGCCTTAAGTTAGATGCTTTTTTTATGCTAGAATAATTCCATAGGTCAATGTGTGGCTTAACAAGCAAAACACGTTCCTCTGAAACAGCACAGGTACAGGGACTGGACTGAAAATGAGAGCCAAAGAAAGTCCTTCAGGAAGCTTGAAGAAGTATGCCTCAAAACTACATTAAAAAGACTATATGTAAAATACATGAAGTTTTGGATCTTTGTAAGCAAAATATGGAAAAATAAGCAGTGTTGGGGCACGTTACTTTTTAAAGTAACTAATTACATTACAAAATTACTGTCTTTAAAAAGTAATCAGTTACATTACAGCATTACTTTCTGATAAAAGTAACTAGTTCGAGTACTTTTCCACTGTAGAAAATGAAAACTCCTATGTGATTTCTAGTTTGGGACATAATCTGTTGACTACTAATACCCCTATCTCACCAACACAGTTTCGCGCTGTGGTCGTAAGAACGGATTTTTCATGATTAACCACGAGTTCTGGCAGTGTGATTAGGTTTCCATCTTTCCGCGTGTCGGCCCTCGCGGACCTTGCAGAACTTCGCAGAACATTGGGCGGTCACTCGAGGCGGCTCACGGTGCCTAACACCGCTTCTCACGGCATAGGTGAGATAGGGGTATAACAGCCGGAATAACAGAGGGGGCGAGTTATCGGGGCGGGGCTTGTAGGACGACTTTCACACGCACAATAATGGAATGACTGCTGTCTGTCTCATGGATTACATAAATTGTCTGAATAACGGATTACCTTTTTGAAAATATAACTAAATAGCTGAGAACTTAAATGGCAGGTACTAACGCGTTAGATTACTCGTTACATCAAAAAAGTAATCCAAGTACTCTAACGCGTTACTTTGTAACATATTACACCCAACACTGAAAATAAGAAATGGGGAGTCAAAACTTTTGTGCAGCATGGTACATCAAACTAACAATAGAATAAAGAGAAGCCATATGAAAATCTGCGAGAATACTGCATGTCATTACTTACCAATATATTCTTCAAAAAAAAAAAAAAAACACTAGAAAGACTAAACAATACTTTTAAAAAAGTGCCATGATTATAACTTGTACCATAGTTGTGTTATAATTGTGTTATAATTGTAGTTGTCCCCCCTATAATTGTTGTTGACTCCCTACCCCTTTTCTAACAGTCGAACCAACTAACATAATCATAATTGTCATTTTTAAAACTTGGTTCAAATCACTGCCTTGCTGAAGTCTGGAACCCACAGACATCAACAATGCTGGATTACGTCCCTTCTTGGGGCATCTTGAGTTTTGCCTTTAGCAAATGAAATGCATGCTCACTCGTATTCAGGTCTGATAACTGGCTTGGAATTGCAGATCATTACAATTACAAAAGTCTTGGGCTACTTTCAAAGTATGTGTTCAGTCAATCTTGAGTGAAAAGCACTTCCTGATGAATTTTGTTTGTGTTTGGCTGAGATAATATTCAGAATTCATCATGATGCTTTTGTTAGCAGTCATATCATCGGTATATACAAAGGAACAAATTCTATTAGCAGCCATTCGCACAACATAGTTTTACTGAAATTGTTGTTCTTCTTTTGGCTGCTCTCATAGAGGGGTCACCACAGCACACCATCGGATCCGCACACGGCTTGGCACGGGTTTTATGCCGGATACCTTTCCTGATGCAACCCCTTCCATTTTATCCAGGCTTGGAACTGGCACTGCATCCTGTGGCTGGGGATGATTTTGTTAAAGTCATTTTGGTAAAAACCCTTAAAATAAAGCTGAAAATACTCACTCACTCACTCACTCACTCACTCATCGTCTATATCGCTTTATCCTGTGTACAGGGTTGCGGGGGGCTTGGAGCCTATCCCATGAGACTTGGGGCATGAGAGCAGGGTGCATCCCGGACAGGGTGCCAATCTATCGCAGGGCACACACACACACACACACACACACACACACACACACACACGCATGCTCATTCACACACTGTGGGCAATTTGGGAACGCCAATTACCCTAATTTGCATGTCTTTGGACTGTCGAGGAAAGCGGAGTACCCAAAGGAAACCCAAGCAGAGGGAGAGCATGCAAACTCCATGTACACAGACCCGAGGCGGGAATCGAACCCTGGAGATGCAAGGCGACAGTGCTAACCACTAAGCCACAAAGTTGAAAATAATACATTATTAATTAGATTGCATGTAAACTTTCAAATTGAGTTGACAATTAAGGTTCTGAGTGGGATGCTGAAGAAACTTCAAACTCAGTCGTCATGGGATTGTCGAGGGTTCGAGTCTTTTAAATCAGCAGTTTGGCTTTGTTACTTCCCACTAAATTGGCAGTTCAATGTCAAATGGTAGTGTGAGCAAACTTTTAAATCTTCCGGCTGCTGTGTAGAACCCCATCCACGACCAATGTAATACCTAAGTCTAAAACCAATGTTAAAGTAACAGCTTGGGGTAAATAGGATAGAAGTTTTTTTTAGATAACATTTTTGAAGAAATATATGAAATCCTGCAGTCGTTAAGAGGACACGAGTCAATGTGCTAGAACATGCATCCTTCACTGTGACCTGTCTACATAATTCTCAGTCTGTTTGATGTCAAGGAAATTTTCAATATTTTCAGTTGCCTGTCCGGGCACATGTTTTGAGAGATTATATAAATTGTGATCAAATCAAATGCGAAAGATGGCGCGTTTTCCTGTGGGGAGCCTGCTAGTGCTTACGAATGCACATTTTAATGCCTAATTATCAGCAAAGTTGAAAGTTCCTTCAGCTCCAGAGGAAATGAGTGACAAGTGTTGGTTTGTTAAGTGCAGCAGAGTGAAATCTATAGAATTGTTGATTGGGTGATGCTTAGTGGAACAGCACTAGTCTTACCATAATTATGTGTGTGTATATAATATGTGTTTGCGAATATGTTGGGATTTGATGCTACTGGGAAATGTCAACATACCTATTTATATTTTGTGTTCTTTATGTTTTATTTATTTATTTTTTATTAATTTCTTTGGTTCTGGCGGTGTGTCGTAGATTTCCATTAGCATAGTGCTGATGCCTACGCTCCCGGTAACCTCATTGTCAGCACACTCGCAGCATTCACACATCCCATCCCGGTGGCCTGAACAAGGGCTTGACCCTCTTTTCTCTGTGCTCCATGTCAGCTCTGACCTCCCCACGTCATGCACGCCCTGAATCCCTCATGCAGGACAGGGGGGAAGGAGAGAAATGGAGAGAAAGGTTCAGTCAGAAATCGATCTGAGCTGTTATTGAGTGCTGAGCTCAAGAGACAGACACATTGAAGAGCTTAAATACTTCTTAAAATGGTTCAGAAAGGGCTATGCATGTATATTCTGCAGAAGGCTCCACTCTTGAATGTCAGAATTACAAAATAGATTTATTTCACCCACGATTATGTGATTCGTATACTGAGAAATCATTCTTAGAATAGTCAAGCTAGAAAAAAAAAAAGTCAGCTGACACTGCGGCAGAATTCTGTAAAGTATGCTAAAGATTTTATATGGTAATATACTTTGACAATTCTGCTTTTAGAGGCCACGAGTGTATTCTACTAATATGTCCCGGGAGTGTTTTTATTTAGGTTACTTTCCAACCTTGCCTTGACGTCTGCCTGCAAATATCATGAGTAATCGTGAGGCATCAGTCTAAGGATGTCTAAAGCAGTGCTAGATAAGTGTAATTTCAAACACATAGTATACGGTATATCATGGTTTGGTCAAACTGCTGGATAACTACTGTATGCGTTGTAGCAAAATTAGGATAAAGCTAATCGATTCCATTTGAAATCGCATCCTGGCTGTCAAAATGTCTGCAGTGCACCTGTGCCGTCTCATCATCATCAAAACAGAGAAGAGCACAGACGCAAGCTGTATAGATGGCTGCATGCAACATTTAAAAAGGTTAAAACCCTAATAAAAAGACATTAAGAGGAAAAATATATGCATTTGGTCGACAGAATGGATCCGCATTGATTTAAGAGCTGATAGAGATAGTAGAGTAAACAGTGGAGTGATGATAATGATGATGAGATGAGACTTGTGTTGAGAGTGACTTTTAGCTCAGATCCTGATGTGGATGATTCTAAATGTCAAATTTTTTAATGTTTGGCAACTGAGTTGATAAAAGTATAGTTAGTGGGGAGTTGTTCAGTTGACCGGAAAGGAAATGCAATTTCACCATCACCGGTCATCAGTCACATGCGCATTCACACACTACAGGCAATTTGGAAACGCCAATTAGCCTAATCTGCATGTCCTTGGACTGTGGGAGGAAACCGGAGTACCAGGAGGAAACCCACCAAGCACGGGGGGGACATACACACTCCATGCACACAGAGGCCGAGGTGGGAATTGAACCCGGACCCCGGTGGTGCAATGCGACTGTGGCGCCGATATTTCAGTTTAGGAAACCACAAAACCAATCAGAACTCTATGTAGTATAAATGTCAAAGGTTTATCATGTGAAGCATTCACCCATGCTACGAAACGCGTCAGTAGGATCCAGGACATGGATCCACAGAAGGAACTACAGTAGGTCATAACAGGGTTATCTGTACTTAAATCATGCTGCTGAAGCATTTTTTTCTGTAGCTTTGTGTGATAATACATAGTAGTATATGTGAAAATATGATAGTGTCAGCTCTTCACTGCCATTACTGCATTACCAGAGTAGTGGAATGTCCTAGTGTTTTACTGCACCAAAACGTCAGTGATTCTCTTTCTGTGCATCTTGCTGTTTTGCTCTTATGCTTTTTTCCCCCAGTTCATTCTTTTATCTTTCAACATTTACACTAGATAAAATGCTCCCTTTTCCCCAAAGTCTTCCTCCTTGTCTTTGTGCGTGTCCTCTGTAGCAAATGACATACTCTATAGATATATCTGAGAAGGAATAGGATCATCCTATTGCAGGGTTGACCATATAACACAAGGGTAACTGTACTTCTTTATGCAGTTTCCACTCTGACTTTCCATTCTGGCCTTACTTTCCACAGGGCATGGTGATTAATGTGCTTCTCAGAAAAATAGGGAGCATGAAAAGTGTTTTCAGGAGTAAAGAAGGTGGTACCATAGAAGTGACAGTAGAGGTGAGGAAAGTAGAACAATAAACCAAGAGAATAGTCAGACAAACTTTTTACAGACTTGGACATTTTATATTAAGTAGATGTAACTAGAGCTCAATTCGGACTTACTGCTGCATTGTTATAAATATCTAGGGGCAATGAAACAGCAACATGTCTACTGAACACAGACTATCAAAACAATATGCACACAGTTCATTTGACTGCCATTATCTTTGATTATAGGATACAAGACATGTTGGCCAATTTATGTGTGAAAATAATTCCTAATGCCTGGAATATGCCCATGCCATCAAATAAGAAAAAAAATCAATTGATGGGACAGTTCAGTACATTCAGATGACTTCATTTTATTGCCACATAATAGACCTAGACCTGACCAACTGAAGCGACCTGAGATCATAACACTGCCTCTACCGGCTTGTACGCTGGGCACTATGCATGATGGGTCTGTCGCTTCATTTACTTCCTTTTGTTATCCTGATTCACCCGTCGCTCTGGAATAGGGTCAGTCTGGATTCATCAGACCACATGACTTTTTTTTCCATTGCTCCAAACTCCAATCTTTATACTTCCTTGCAAAAGTTGTTTTTCCTGATTAATTTCAGTTATGGTCATGGAGCTATTTAGTCCCAATCCTATGAATTCTTGTCATATTTGTCTTTGGATTTACAGTACTTTCACCATTAAAAATAGCTGTAATTTCCACTGTTGGTTTTTAATGAGCCAACTTCACCAAGCCATGTGTTCTTGATCAAAGTGATTTCCTTTGATAATTTATTATTTTATTATTTTATTTTTTTAACCACATTTTTTTACAAGGTACACGTAATAACACATTGGACAGTTGGACAGTCCTTAACCCAATTTCAGTCATTTTTAATCTTCTTACATGTCTTACATACACTACACACCCATCAGCCATATCATTAATTGTAATATGGCGTAGGTTTCCCTTATGCCACACATGGCAGATCCTTTGGGTGCTATGGGTTGGCCTTGTGTGGGTTTGGCTTGTTTGTCTGGCACATACCGTAGTTGCCCGATATTGGGAATCTGGAGTCTTGGTCATCAATCTCGAACTCTCCGTGACACACTAGGTATGCTGGTGCCTTGGTCATGGTCAGCATTGGCTTTTCTGTGGGATCGGACCGGATGGGCTAGCCTTTGGTCTCTGTTGCTAGTTGACTAGTGTATAATTGATAATTATTATTTTTCAGTTCACCTAGTGGTTGCGTTAGTGTTATGGCTGATTGGTGTATGGCACAATGGTTTTGGACATCTGACCATCACATTTCCATTACAGATTAAATCACATTATAAACTTCACTATTCTGGGAAGACTTTCCACAGAGCACGGTACTGTATTTGAAGCATTGCTTTACTCTGAACCATGTTAAGTCAGCCACAAAAGCATTAATCAGGTCATGCACCTTTGTTGGTTAAGGGGGGCCCATTGTTTCATCACAAGGCTTTTCACTGAGGTTGAGGTCAGGGCTCTGTGCAGGCCACTTGAGTTTTTCCACTCCAACCTTGGCAAATCTCAACTGTGTACACAAGGGCTTGTCATGCTCAAACAGATTTGGGTCTCTTAGTTTCATTCATCGTAGTGATGGTCATGTGTGCACAAACAATTAACCATAGAGCGTATTTATATTTATTAGATTTGCTGTATCAACATAGTGAGGAACCTAAGTTTTACAGTCATTTGCTTACAATTTAATTGTAGCAACAAAATTTTGGACCACTCTGTCAATCTTATTGTCAGCTAAATTGTAATTTGCTGAGACCAAAAAGGTAACTTATTGTGAACAATTTAACCTCAAATGAACAACAAAGTAAAAAAAATTTGTTGAGATGAAATTGACTGACTATAAATTATTTCATACGGATAGGGAGCATGGTACACAGTCAGCCAGAAGGTTTGATTAAATGGCATACCTTCATTTGACTTTTTATACATTTGTTATACTTTGTCAAGGTTGGCAGGCAAGGTCCATTTTCAAGCTGAAAGCAAGTTGAAGCTGCATGGCATAGAATCAGTCAGGTGGCTGGATTAGATTCCATAAATCTTTATTGCTTTTGTATTTTACTGTTTGTCATGGCACAATGACTAGTTTCCTAGCAACCAAATTAGACAAAGTTGGCATGCAAGCTGCTGTTTGAAGCGTATAATAAGATGAGTTTTTTTTTCTTTTTCTTTCTTCTTCATTGCTGCTCTGTCAGGGCCGTTCAGTATAGGCACTGGGATACAGAACCTAGTTTGTGCTTGCTACTGGAACTTTGACTATTTAAGTTCTCCAGCTTTGCATTATATCTTTGTCTTGCCCCCGTCGTGTTGTTTCACGTTAGTTATTAGCTCACATTTATGTTCTTTCAGTCATAATCCCTGTTAGTGTTATGCTTTCAATGTGCTTTTGTCACAATAATTATTAAAGAAAACCTCCACTTGCATCCACCTCACGACTCCTCTGACATCTTCTCCACCCCCTCCAAAACAGAAGCTAATCTAACAGTACTGCAATATTTTCTCATTCTCACCATAATAACCCTAGCTAAAGAGAAATTCTTAGTCACACCAAAATTTCTTACTTAAACAGAGGCTGTTTTTGTCTCTTTAAACCTGAAATTGGAAACATTTATAAGCCCATAAATAATAAGGCAGTCACATTTAACATATCTGAAAGTTAGAGTTTTTTTTGTTGTTGCATCAAACCAGAAACTGTGGTTCAAGCTTGTATAGAAGCAGAGCTACAATGGCGTAAGGGGCTCTTTAACTGTCACCCTACTCACAATGCCTGTCGGACATGGGGGCTTTGTTGTAGCACTGAGTGGGAGAAGCAGTCTTAGTTTAGGCTCTTATGTTCATCTGTGGGGCAAAAATAGAGATGCTGTGTATCAAATTGATTAATAATAGTCATTTTGTTGGTGGCGATAAATGCCAAGTGGGCACGACTGTAGTTAAGTGTTCCACGCATGCTGTGGGTGGACTGGGATTGTGCTTTCTTTTCCCTAACAAGTAAACAGTTCTGGGGGAAGTGGTAGCAGCAAAAAAAATTATTTATTTATTTATTTATTTATTTATTACATTTTTTTCATGATTCAGAAATGTGTGCGGAAAATCTAAATGCCTTTTCACCTCTCAAATTACATCCTGATTCTACTTGCTGATTTTGAAATGTTAATCCAGCAACCTTATCTACATTATAAAAGGTCATTTTGATGCTCAGATATGCGAGTTCATATTGCTTCATTTGCATTTGCATGCATGCTCTACGTCTCGGTGTTGCATTGCAGTGGTACAATATGTGCAGTGTATGTCTATCAGCATTCTACTGTGCAGCACCACACTCAGGCCAATAATCTGCTGCAGAGGAAACAGAAGACACTGCAGCCCGTTGCAGTCTTGCAGTAATACACAAAGTGTATAGTGTGCAGGCTATACTTGAGAGGCAAGAAGGATTGAAAAGAAGTTTCTTGGCAAAGATGAGTGTAAGGGGTTGAGTATTAACTACTTTCCTATAGAACTACACATCCAGGGGCTTTGAATGCATGGCCATAGGCCAAAAAGGGATTTAGTAAACATGGCAAAAATTGGAGGCATGCAAAGTTGAAATGCTGTTGTGCTTATACATTGAATTGGGACACCATTTGCCAAAAACATACACACAAAAGTCACTTTGTACTGTATGGGTGCAGACATACAGTAGGTATCATGTATGCATGCTGTTTTATTATAATTTATTTACTTCCAGTTTGTGGAGAGTGTAAAGGTTAGCACATAGTGAACAGAATCCCACTTAACTTATTTGCCGTATTATTCTTAAAGCTGAGAGAGTGTTGTCAACCTTCCTACCTAGAGACCTACTGTACTGTAGGTGATCCTTCAACGCTAGTGCAAACACTTTTCTGTTGTCCTGGTGCATATGTGTGTGTGTGTGTTTTAAGTGCATATCCTTCTTTTAACCTCTGTGTATTCTGATGGCTTGGTCTCATTCTAGCTCCCATCTCATAAAAAATAAATGACATAACAGATTTTTTCTAGCGTGACTGGAGAGTTCGAACTTGAAGATGGTTGCAGCAATGTTTCTGAAAGGGCAGAGATGAAAAAAAAGAAGAGAAAACCCTTAGACACACCTTAGGAAAGAGGAGTTCTTTGTTTTTGTTGTCACCTATTTTTATTCTGTAAATCACTATCATACTGCTGAGGAAGCATGCAGACATTTACACCTATTAGCCATAACATTACATCACAAAGCATTATGCCCAATATTGTGGGCAGCTCTGGTCCTTTGGGGCATGACTTCACAAGACCTCAGGGAGTGTGATGTGGTGTCTGGTACCAGGACATTAGCCGTGGATCCTTGGGGTGCTATGGGTTGTGTGGTGGGGCTGCCATGGATCAGACTAGATTGTCTGGTGCATCCCATGGGTTCTTGATCAGATTGGGATCTGGGAAGTTTGGAAGCCGCGTAATTAGCTTTGGGCTCTTTGCCTGCCGGGCTACGTGCACATCGGACTCTGAGTATTCTAAGGTGCCTTTCTGTTGTGGCCAGACCTTTTAAGGCGAGTTGTGCTGCATTTGCTTTTCTGGGTAATCGGAACGGACAGGCTGGCCTTTGCTGCCCCCGCATGCATGAATGAACATTGGGTGCCTGTGATCCTGTCGCAAGTTTAATGCTATATAATTGATAATCAATGTTAATGTGTTAATATTATGTTGTGTTAATTTTCTGCCTATTTATTGTACAAGTTTACAATTATTGTATATTCTTTGGAATGTAAGCTTGGTAAGATGATTACTAAAGAGACAAGATAGAGCCACAAGTAATTTGCCCAGCATACATATGCCGTAATGCCACCATGAACCAGGATAAAGTGGATACTGAAGATAAATGAATGAATAAAAGATGCTAAAGAAGACATTAATTAAATGATATTATCTATTCGTTTATAAGTTCATTAAATGTATAGTAAGTAATCAAGCATCAAGGCTTTATTAGCACTAATTTCCTGTTTTCCCAAGACATCTCTCTATCTTTGTCGTCATGGAGATATACTGTGTGACTGGCGTGCTCCATATGCTTAAAGCAAGGCTCGGATTCTGTGTTTACTGACTCCTGACTTGTCTTGCAAGCGATTTCAGTAAGGTACAGATTTATATCTCTTGACGTTTATCTTGTGCCCCTTTGGCAATGGAGGGAACAAGTGGTGAAATGAGATATGGCCGTGGCTTAGGCCTTTTCCTTTGCTTCAGTTTCTACCAATAATGCTTTTTTTTTTTTTTTTTTTAAATCAATATTTCCACCTCATTGTGAAAAAAATCTTTTAAACCCCTACTGTGTCTAAATGAGACTTCCAGGTCTTTTGTTGTGATAATGCTAAGTGTGAGCGTTCTCTCAAATGTAACATCGTCTTAACAAAAATCTCTGCCAGTGTGAGAGCCTCAGTTACTACTGCGTCACTGTGTTATGTTCCAAAGGGTGAAGCCTGTTATATGCGTTATTGAACTGAGGGCGTTTAGTAAAAACTGTCCCTCTTTTATATTTATTTACCGGGTCAAAAATACATAACACTCAGAATAAGGAAATTTGATGTGCAGGGTTCAGAAGAACTTGACTTAGCCAAACAGAGACAAAGCATTTATCATACTACAGTAGCAGTCACAAACAACATAAGAACAGGGATGGATTAGTATGTAATGGGCCTCTGGGCAGGAATCTTAACTTTCAAAAATAAAGTGCTTTCGTTGCTATTATACAGAGGTGTCAAGTAACGAAGTACAAATACTTCGTTACCTTACTTAAGTAGAAATTTTGGGTATCTATACTTTAC
>JAQMYL010000004.1:15096339-15128184 GCA_030014365.1 Clarias pachynema | reverse complement strand
ACACCCATTCACACACTACGGGCAATTTGGGAACGCCAATTGGCCTAACCTGCATATCTTTGGACTGTGGGAGGAAAGTGGAGTACCCGGAGGAAACCCACCAAGCACGGGGAGAACATGCAAACTCAATGCACACAGAGACGGAAATCGAACCTGGCCGGGAATCGAACCCAGACCCTGGAGGTGCAAGGCGACAGTGCTAACCACTACACCACCGTGCCGCCTTTTTAGAATATAAGTTTTTTTTTTTTTATTGCCAGAGGGTGGGGGGCAGGGTTGGCTCATGGTTAAAGCGTTGGATTACTGACCATGAGGTCCCTGGTTTGAGCCCTGTTGGACCCTTGAGCAAGGTCCTTCACCCCCAAGTGCTCAAATATAATCAAAGCGTTGAGATGGGAACCAGACCTTTTAAACGACTGGCACGAAAACTCGATGTGGCGGCTGACACATAGACAAGCACGGTGGCTTAGTGGTGAGCTCAGATCTGTGTGCATGTTCTCCCCATGCTTTGTCCTGGTACTCCAGTTTCCTTCCAAAGAAATTCCTGCCTGTGTGTGAATGAGTATGTGAGTGTGTGAGCATGTGTGTGCCCTGCTGTGGATTGGAACCCCGTCCAGGGTGTGTCCTGCCTTGTGCCCTAACTCTCCTTGGTTAGGTTCCAGGCCCTCGGTGACCCTGTATACAGGATAAAGCGGTATAGACTTTAAGACAACAACAATGAAATAACTGCTCAGACACCACTAGCCAATCTTTTCCAATGCCAATGAGTTTATAGCAGGACTACACATTTTGGGCAAATGCATGAATATTATAAATTCAAGATTTATAATTTAGGACTACCAGGACTACATTTGAACATATTATTATTATATTCATTTAAATGTGAATGTATATTTGAGAGACAAAAAAAATAGCAGTTGACAAAGATTTCTCTGTCCAGTGGGAAGCGTGTTGTGTTATTATGGGGATATAAGCCATGTTTGGGTAGGGTAATCCTAGGGTGTAATTTATCTGACAAAAAGCAGAGAAGCCTGCTTTGTACTCAAACAGAAGGAGTGGAAACGTGAACAGCTCACCCTTGGCACACCCTTGCGGCATGTCTTACATACATAAAAAGATTGTCATTGAATAGACTGCATGTCGGAGCCAAAACATGACTTACAGTAAAATGGTCGAGAAATAATCAATCAAATAAGTCAGTCAGTCAGTCAGTCATCTTCTATACCGCTTTATCCTGTATTCAGGGTCGCGGATCAATCAAATAATAATATGAATATCTGAGTAACTACATGTTCTAGGCAAATGAAATTAAATAGGCCTCATGCTGAAAAATAAAATATTTATTCATCTAAATTTCAAGAACATGTTCAAACGCATATAGATTCAGAAATGTCTTACATGGGCACTGCCTGTGACACGACATTCAGCTCTAACACATTCACTTTCGGCGAGTCCCTCATGTGCTCAATTGTAGCATGGGGATTTTCTTCCCCCCAAAGGCGACCATTATGCTTGTTGACTTTGCCATTTGTATGACATGCGGCCTTATCAGTGAAAACAAGACAATTTTCGAACTCCTCAACTTCAAGTTTCAACTATGCAACCCAAAATTAAATTAAATTTTATTTGTATAGCGCTTTTAACAGTTGACATTGTCGCAAAGCAGCTTTACACAATCAAAAGAATTATTTAAGTTTGTATGAAATGTGAATGTGTATGAATCAAAATTATAAGATTGTCCCTGTTGAGCAAGCCAAGGATGATGGCGACAGTGGCAAGGAAAAACTCCCTGAGATGGTATTAAGAAGAAATCTTGAGAGGAACCAGACTCAACAGGGAACCCATCCTCATTTGGGTGATAACAGATATATAGAATTTGGGATTGATCTGCATCATACTGTGTGAAACTGGAAGTTCAGTATAACAGGAGATGTGTTTAAGTTAAAATGGAGTCCAGTTTGTTCCTGGAGGCTCAGGTAGACTGTAGGAAACTCCCGTCCTGAACTATCAAGCGACTGAAGTCACAAGTCCTCAGAGAACAGCTGTCTGCATCAGCCGAGGACAGGACCGTGTTCGTGGAAAAGTGGAACCATCCCCAGTCACCACACGCATCCCAGACAGACCAACAAGCAACAAGATCTCCAACCAGAAGCGGGACACCAGGACGAGTCAGGCAGCTCCAGAGGGCAGAGGCGGTCTGGATCACTGCCAGTTTAGGAGCGACATGTATAGCTCGACAGAGAG
This sequence comes from Clarias pachynema, assembly GCA_030014365.1. NCBI lineage: Eukaryota > Metazoa > Chordata > Actinopteri > Siluriformes > Clariidae > Clarias > Clarias pachynema. The sequence continues at coordinate 15,125,940 of JAQMYL010000004.1, read as the reverse complement.
ACAGGTAGAGGGAAAAAGAGAGAGGGAGAGAGAGAGGAGAAGAGAGAGAAGAGCAGAGACCAGAAGAGAAGGAGAGATGGCAGTTAGGTATGGTTACAGTCAAACAATGTATAAAGTGAATTTACTTTAGAACCTCCCAGAAGAACAATCATCTCTGCAGCACTCCACCAATCAGGCCTGTATGGTAGAGTGCCCAGACGGAAGCCACTCCTCAGTATAAGGCACATGACAGCCGTTTGGAGCCAAAAGGCGCCTGAGGGACTCTCAGACCATGAAAAATATTTTTTTTGCTGAAGCACCTTTGGCACCAATAACAGCTTTAAGTATTTTAGAATATAATGCTACAAGATGGTTGTTCTTCTGGAAAGTTCTACTCTCTCCACAGAGGAACACTGGAGTTCTTTCAGACTAACCATCCGGTTCTTGGTCACCTTCCTGACTAAGGACCTTCTCCCCCAATCGCTCACTTTGGTTGGGCAGCCCACTCTAGGAAGAGTCCTAACTTCTCCAATATACAATGATGGAGGCCACTGTGCTCATCTGGACCTTCAATGCTGCAGAAATTTTTCTGTAGCCTTTCCCAGATCTGTGCCTTGATACAATCCTGTCTGAGAGGTCTACAGACAATTCCTTGGATTTCATGGCTTGGTTTGTGCTCTGACGTGCACTGTTAACTGTGGAACCTTAAACAGACTTGTGCGTGCCTTTCAAAATCATGTCCAATCAGCTAAATTTACCACGGGTGGATTCCAGAGTTGTAGAAACATCTCAGTGGAAGCAGGATGCATCTGACCTCAATTTTGAGCGTCATGGCAAAGGCTATGAATACTTTTTTTTTTTTCGTTTTTAATTTTTAATACATTTGCAAAGATTTCAAACAAACTTCTTTCACATTGTCATTATGGGGTATTGTTTATAGAATTTTGAGTAAAATAGTGAATTTAAAACATTTTGGAATAAGGCTGTAACGTCACAAAATGTGGAAAAAGTGAAGCGCTGTGAATATTTACCGGATGCACTGGAAGATGTTCGCCCTCCCCTGACTTGTTGTTCAGCTTTGTGGTTCTCTGGTGGGGGTGTGGCTCAGCAGTAGCTCATTTGCATTGAAACTGAAATGGCACATTTGGAAGAGGATTGAAATGGAGAGAGTTTGAGGTATGAAAAATATATATTATATATATTTGATGGACTTATTATAGAAACACTTCATAGGTCCTTTAAAACATACCTTGACTTGTTAAAGAAGTAGTTAAATATGGGACCTTTAAGTGATTAAGTGAAAATATAGCCACTTGGACATTTAACATGTACTGTAGAAACTCTTCAGCAGAGACGGTTCAACTGTTCAGCTCTGTGCATGCCTCTTTTGGGATAAAAGTGTCATATACATGATTAAATGGAAAAAGTGGCTTTTTGAAAATCCCTTTCAATTCCTTTAGACATTAAAGTACAATGTTGGTGGCCAGAGGAAGCTGTCCAGCTCGCTATGTGTTTTTGAGCGGTGCCAAGCTGTGCCACACTGCACCCCACATGTGGGCAGAAAATATGCCTTTCTTAATGGGTATTTTGCAGCGGTTTTGCCAGCTTGGCTGGGATCAGTAAAAATAAAAGAGGCACAATAAAAAATAGGGCATATGGTTATAGTTGGAATGCCCTCTAATGATCCTTCTGTCACTTCGCAATTGCTTGATGCACTGTGCACGTTCCTGACAAAGCACTTTTGCAGCTTTAGAAACAAACAGGGCAAGCCTAACTTTACCTCTCATACCCATTTACCTCTTTTTTTGCTTCATGCACTGCTGGAGAGAAGCAGGTGCTGCATAATCAAAAGGTGCTGATATGATAAAGGGAGACAGAAAGAGAGAGAGATAGAAGTAGAAGGAGCGAGAGAGAGAGAGAGAGAGACAGAGTCTCATTAGTTCCAGTACTTCAGTCTAATACCTGGGCCAGACTTCAGCTGCATCTGAAGCAGGCGTGTGTGTGTATGTGTGTGCGTGCACACGCTTGATGGCTAAGACAACAATCAGAGATTAGGGGACTCAATAGGTGGCCTGATGCTCTTCCTTGTAGTAGCCAATTAAAAACGAGCAGTTTGAGAAGAGATGGATGAAGGATGTGTTGGGTTGGATATGTGTATCTCTGGGTGTGCATGTGTCTTTGGTACTGAGTCAGTAGATAAAAACAACCAGGATGTTTTGAAGATTCTTGCCTAGTTTACATTTTTAGGAAGTGTATCATACAAGATAAACAGAAATGTTTAAGTTTCCCAAACTTAGATAAAAAAGCAAGTGACAAACAGGACAGATGAAGACATCATTTATATACAGTGGAACAACTTTGACTTGAAAAACGAACAAGTCTTGGTTTGTGAGTACCGAGTATCATGTATCACGGATGCACTTCTTGTTTTGACGCTGCGGAATTGTGGGAAATCGTCTCCCCTGCTCGGTCTTAGTGCTTGTCTCTCACTGGTATAATCAACATCCGTGCACGCATGTACTGTTCACTATAACACTGTAAAACATCTTTTATTTTGTGTTTGTAAGCGTGTGTGTACAGCGCGTGCATACTGTTTATTATAACACACATGGGTGCGTGCGTGTAAAGCAAAAGAAAGTCTTATTAGAGAGGTTAAAGATCTATTTCTCTCTCTGTGTGTCAGCGTGCTGTTATGTGTGTGCGCAAGCGTCCTTGGACACCGTACCACTTCACAAACACACACACACACACACACACACACACACACACACACACACACACACACACACACACACACACACCCCTCCTACTCTTGTGTGTATGTGTGAAACTCAAATAAGAGAAGAGGAAGGGCTATTGTGTAAGACGAGAAGAGGGAGGAGGGAGGGCACAAATGGAAACACTTACCTGTCGGGATTTATTTTTACTTTTTTTAACGGTAAAGTGCAGGTTAATTTTTTTATTTTTACTTTATATTTTGTATTAATTATTTATATGTATTTATTTCTTTGGGCTGTGGAACAAATCATTTGAGTTTCCATTATTTCTTATGGGGAAATTCACTTTGATTTATGAGTGTTTTGAAGTACAAGGCCGATTCCGATGCTCATAATCCAAGGTTCCATTGTACTGTACATGTTCTTTTGTTGAGTATGAGTAATTTCTGGGTAAAATATCTCAAAGTGTATTTCATTAGTATGAGAAGCAGAGTATGGAACGGAAACATCCTCAATGGGCGACCAAGAAAAAGTTCAAAAGTCAACCATCAACTGGAAAATTGATGCTTACAGTTTCCTGGGATTCTTAAGGGTCAGTATTGGAACATTATCATTATTGTGATCATGCATGACAATGCCCATTTGTACACTTCTCCCCACACTGTCGACACACTGCAGAAGTGTTAAAGCATCCTCCCTATAGGCCCGATCTCGCTCAGCGGTGCATTCGTGGCTCGCAGCTCAGCCCAAAACATTTTTCTTTGTTGCCAGATGGACAAAGTGTATTGAAAAGCAAGGAGATGATGTATTTGTCTTTTCTACAAGTTAATTAAAATAAATTCTACAGCCAGAGTGTGGATTTTTGAAAGACCACGGGTGAACACACAATTTGGCAACTTGCTTGCAAGTTGAAAAGTGCATTCCAAGCAACGAAGGTATAATTTTTTAACTTCCACTAAAGCTTCTCTCTCTCTCTCTCTCTCTCTCTCTCTCTGTGTGTTTTAAATGTAGGTGTTCCCAGGCACTAGTGAATACCTCTAAATAAAATATTAGTGGTGGATACTTAGAGACAGGGATGAGGTAGTAGAGGAAAAGTCGAAAAATAAATATGTGTGGGAAAATTGGAAATGAGAAAATGAGGAACAGTATGGAATATGTAGAACACATAAAAATACTTACTGGCACATAGCACAGGGAACCTGTTCTTCAAAATGACAAAGGGTCAACAAACCTGTGTTGTTGTTGGTCCTCATGAGAATGGTGTCCAAATGAAAGCAGAACAAACTTAGTCTATTTGATTGCTACTACCTTAAAGCTAAAAACAAATACGAAACTTAAAATGTGATTAAGAAGAAGAGGAAGATAAACAAATGCAAACTCCCTTACCGAATTACAACCAGACTTGCTATATAACTCTCAATGTATTTGTTTGATAGTGGGAAAAAAAAGCCAAGAAGCTATTTTCTGGGATTGAATTGATCTCGCTCACTTCATAAACTGTCAGTACATGCCCATCAACTTGCGCCTCTGGCAAGTCTTGGCTTGTAAAAGGCCATTTTATGTAATAGAGAGAGGTAAAGCGAGATTGCGGTATACAAGACGAGCGGCCAACAGAGCATATGTCTGATGGAGGGCTATCGAAATCCATCAACTTGTGTCCAAGAATGTAAATCGCATGCCATTTCCAGAAAATATAGCCTGCATAAGGTTATTGATAAGACATTAGAACTCAGATGTGATGCCAGTGTGTGTGTGTGTGTGTGTGTGTTTGTGTGTGTGTGAGTCCTTTTCAAAGACAAAGGTGATGCCTGTTAGCTCTATAAAAATTCAAAAGTTTTAATGCTCTTTATCCTGGTTATATTTTAGGTTTAGATACCAGTCTTCTTACATGTGCAAACATTTTTGTACACATAACAATCACAACCGTATGAAACTGTTGCTACAAAGTTGGAAGCTCACAATTTTATAAAGTTCCTTAGTATGTTGTACTGTAGCTCCACCTTGACTGAAACTAAGATACCCAAAATTGTTCCAGGACAACAATGCTCCTGTGAACAAAGCTAGCTCTATGAAGACATGGTTTGCCAATGATAGTCTGGAAGAAATCAAGTGTCCTGCGCTTTGCCATGACCTCTACTTCAAGGAAAACATTGGGGATGATCTGGAACACTGTCTACCAACCAGGCTCGAAAATCCACCAAAGCGTTCCCGGAGAAGTGGAAGCTGTTATAGCAGCAAAAGTAGAACGCCAACTTACTAAAATATTAATGTCAACGGTTTTAGAAAGCACTTTCAACAAAAACATCTGGTTGTAATGGTCAGGTGTCCATATATTTTAGGCCATTTACTCACTCACTCACTCAACGTCTATACCGCTTTATTCTATATACAGGGTCGTGGGAGGCCTTGAGCCTATCCCAGGAGACTTAGGAAACAAGGTGGAGTACACCTTGGACAGGGTGCCAATCCATCTGAGTGCACGCATACACACAATACACACTCTCACACGCTTATTCACACACTATAGGAAATTTAATAATGCCAGTTGATCTAATGTGCATGTCTTTGGACTGGAGTACCTGGAGGAAGCCCACCAAGCATGGGGAGAACATGCAAACTCCATGGACACAGACCTGAGGGCGGGAATTGAACCCAGACCCTGGAGGTGCAAGGCGACAGTGCTAACCACCATGACACCCGGCCATTTACTATAGATGCAATTTACAAATGCAGGAATTAGTTTGATAGTTTCTTTAACCTCATGAGACCTGAATGTTCTTCTATGAGGATATTACATAGTTATGTGCGTGAAAGCTACAGTCAGAATGCCTGCTTCACATCTGAAATGCTGACGTCCCAGGAACTCCTTTAATGGTGCTAACATGTGGAAATGCCTTGGAGCCATGTCAGGACTGTTTGGCGAATGTGCCAATAAATCCCACTTGAGTAACAGTAATGTGCAAGTGGTCTTCATAAAAGATTGTGTGTACAGTTTCCACAAATAAATGCATCTCTTTCACAAGTTGGTTACAGGTTATCCGTCGATATTCAAGGATCAGGTGTTTCACTCAGCGAATGTTCATGGCCAGTGAGCTCTGAGCCACCACAGGCATACAGTCTTCTTTAAAACATTTGCGCTGTTCAAAAAAGGCTCATCAACATACTGTGCTTGATGTCTTCTGTAAATGTCAAGTGTAACATTTTGGTTTGACACCCCTCATGGTGCCAAATTAAATACTGTATATGGAATATAAATATAAAGAGTCTTTATATTCTTATACTATCCTCATAAGAGGACTATTAGGTATAATTCTCAGGGCAAACATCTTTCTGCTTAAAGACACTGCTGAAGTTCATATTTATTCATATTTCATATTCATATTTGTTGACAAAGAGAAACAGTAAAGATAAATTGCAATGGAAACAACAGTAGAGTTGGTTGAAAAAAGCTGGTACATGCTATTTGTGGAATAACATTTCTTAATGTACTGTATATGAAGATTCTCAGTCAGTCAGGTAATGGTTATTCCAAAGGTGCTGCTCAGTGGCAATTAGACTTGCAATAAGTAGGACAATGATTAAAGCTTTAAGATGTTTCACCTCTTTTATAAAAGCTTTCATCAGTTCTAACTAACTGTCTTGGTGTAACAGGTACTGTAAACTTTGTGGTGTTGTTAAGTCCTTGACCCTAACACCGTTATTGTGAACTGTGAGATTCACTAGATTTCATTAGGGTCCCCTGCATCAAGGCATGAATAACTGTGAAACCATCTTGAGTGATGAGTGATGAAAGAACTCTATTATAATATTGGGTGATACGTGGTGCCACCTCCTTTGTTGCAAGAATGTTGTTCCAATTAAATGTAGATGACCTCGTTAACAGTTCGTTGAACAATTCGTCTTCACTGTCCAAAATCTGGACATTGCTGTCTTTAAAAAAGTAACCAATATCTCCAGATATTCAGAAATAAACTGATGAAGTCGGGTATAAAGAGGTGAAACATCTTTAGAAACTTACAGTAAAGGAAGTCTCGTTGCCACTGAAGAGTATCTTTAGGATATCATTTCTTAATGTGTTTTGAACTGCACCAATGAATTAAGGTTAATAGAGAGAATTCAGGGATGCTTCTTAAAAGACTTCTCATATATGAGTCATACAGTAGTTCCCAAGTACCCGGTGATACAGAACCTATTTAAGTCTTCAATTAAGTCTAAAGCTATAGAGTTATCCCTCTAACTCTGTCTGGCTCTCAAAAATACAGTGTTGAGGTCAAAACAATCACTTCTGATCGCTTTCTGTAAGTGTATTTTTATTACACAATCTGTGCTCGCTGTGCAATTATTATCTAATCTGCTTCAGCCCATTAAATTCAATACACAAGACACTGTTTGCCAAAACACAGACCAAAAAAATACAGGCCATCCAGGCGAGCAGATGCCACCGACCAATAAGAGTTTGAGATACCAAAATGCATGGAAAAATACGACACATCAGGGACACTTCAGGGTATAGTAAGTTTTGTAACTCAAATGACTGATGAGACAAATTCTACAACATAGAAAATAATCAGAAAACTGTTAATCACTATTGTGCAACCAATTAAAGGACAAAGAATAAAAATATAGCGGGAAATTTCGAATTGCGAAACAGTTTTTCCCATATTAAATAAGGTAAATGCAGATAATCTGTTCTAGCCACCCAAAAATATTTCCAAACATTACCACCATTTCTATCATTATAATTAAATTTAATTAAATTTCGCATATAAAAGCAGTCACACATTTATAAAAGATATGTAAATATGGTTAAATATGAAATGAATAAAAATTAAACCTTACTTAACCTTAATTTATGATTCGTCTTGGCACTGGCTGCTGTAAAAAAACTAAACTGAAAGTGGCTCCCTTTTTTCTCTTTCTACCATTCTTACTAAAATTCTTGGGACCCATGGTGCTATAGCTGTATAAATAAAAGAAAGGTTTTGTCTGTACTTTGTTCAGAACTTGCTCTTTCAATGATACTGTACTGTATATTTAAAAACTGGTTGAAAGCGGTTAAATAGGAACTTTGAATGTTGAATGTACTATGACTGTTAAAGGGAAAGAGCTAGAGTTTTGTGGTGTTGGTCATGAGAAAGGTAGATACTGTATACTGTGTACAAGAGACCAAGTGGAAGGAAGGCAAGACTAAGAGCATTGGAGGTGAGTTCAAACTGTGTGTTCATATGTTATACTATGGTGTAGATAATAAGAGACCCCCATGATGAGGGTCTAATACTGAAAGAAGAGTATGCTAAGAGTGTAGTGGGATAGAGTGATGAGTGTAAAACTGATAGTGAAAGGGGTAATGTTAAATGTCATCAGTGCATATGCTCCACAGGTAGGATGTGATGTGAAGGAGAAAGTTGATTTCTCAAGTCAGTGTCCCCCCACAGAATAGAAATTGGTGAACTTAATGTGCATGTTGGAGAAGAAAACAAAGGTGATGGGTATGTGATGGAGAGCTGTGGGGCCCAGAAGAGAAAAATCTACAGATTATTGTAGATTTTGCATAAAGGATGGAAGATGTACTCAGGTGGACTATCTGCTGTATAGGAGATGCAGTCTGAAGGAGATTAGAGACTTTAAGGTGGTTGCAGGGGATAGTGTAGCTAGCCAACATCAGATGTTGGTCTCAGTGGGATGACTTTGGAGGTACAGAAGAGGAAAAAGAGAATGAGTACTGGACCCAGGATTAGATGGTGGACACAGCATGGCTTACTCCAAAACTTTGGACGTACACTATGAAAAATGAACCTTGCACAAAATGTTGAGTATAAGGGAAGTTATGAGCAGTTGAGCATGTGTCAAATGCTGACCAGCTTTTTTTTTTTTTAACTTTAACCTTTTTAACTAGTTTTACAAACTATTTACCCATCAATGACAGGTACTAATGCTAGTCTTCACTAAATCTTGCACAAAATGTCAAAAAACATCTAACAGTAAACTAAAAAACAAAACAATAAAACTGGATTTTCAAGGGGACTCACATCAGTTCAAGGACATGATAATACTGTATGTAGTATGCTTCCTCTTGAAAGCATAAGTATTTTTTATAATGCTAAAGACTGCAGCTTTAAGAGAGAAAGTGTCCGATGAAGCAGAAGTGCTTCATCACGGCTGGAAGTCACGCTCTGAGAGAGCAAAAGAAATGTGTTATGACAGCTTGGGCTTCAACAGCTAATACACTATACAGAATGCCGAGATAAAGCCAAGGCTTTTTAAAAGAGGGCTATCTGTGAGATTTGTCTTCAGAAATCACTACACTGCACTAGCCCTGTGCAAGGCTCTTTATAATGCTTACTACTGTAATTAGTCTAATGAAATGGTTGCAGCTACATAGCAATGCATGTGCAGATTATATACTGGGGTTGTCCTCAATCACTTTAATTCTATTCTTCAGCGTAGATCACAGTATCCTAGTCAGTATTGTCTACATACACTGTGTAATAGTGTTACTCTGCTGCCTGCAGATCTTCTATGAAATGCTAAATATGAAATGTTCTCCGCAATCCAGAATAACTGTGTGCTTTTCCTTTTTCCTTGAACAGAAATCCAGATAAAGGCCTCCAGTTTCTCATCTCACGAGGTTTCATTCCTGATACACCCATAGGCGTCGCACACTTCCTGCTGCAAAGGAAGGGCCTGAGCCGGCAGATGATCGGCGAGTTCCTCGGCAACAGCAAGAAGCCCTTCAACAGAGACGTCCTGGAGTGAGTGGTTAAAATACAACAATTTAATGACTAAAAAAGACCAGGGAAAAAATGCAGAGACAGAGAGAGAAATAGAGAGAAGGAGAGGGTCTTTTGAGCCCTGAAAGACGTCAGGGATTTGAAGCAGCAGGACAGGTGGATAAAAACAGAAATAGTATAAAAGAGCCAAGAGAAAACATGTAAAAGAAAAAAAGCTGTGTGTATTTGTGTGTACACACAAATAGATGATAGTAAGAAAATTGCCTTAGCGAAATGGAGCTGTTCATTTAGCTTGCTTTTTTCTTCTTCTCAGTGGCTTTAGCGAGTGGTAGCATCTTTTAATGAGATCTCCTCGAGCAGCAGCTGAGCCCCTGGACTCAAAGTCTATAAAGAGACACAGGGAATGATACACTGCTTTCTTTATGTGTGTGTGTGTGTGTGTGTGTGTGTGTGTGTGTGTGTGTGTGTGTGTGTGTGTGTAGGGAAATGTAAATGTTCATGTAACAGTATGCCCAAAAACAATTATGTATGTCTTGACTTTGTTGGGACTTTTAGCTGGTCCCCATGAGGAAAACTGTTTTTTTTTTAAATTATTATTATTGTTATTATTGTTATTATTATTATTATTATTATTATTATTATTATATTTAAGCATAGATAAAGCGTTCATTAGTTGCATCTATACGAATAAAAAAAAGATTTTGTCCATACATTGTTCAGAACTAGCTCTCTCAATTCTCTTTCAATGAGCTTTGCTTTGTTTCATACATTAAAGGACCCAAAACCAGTCTGTCTGTCCAGCCAGATACTTATCATAGCATAACGCAAAACTACCTGGACAGAATTTTATGAAACTTTGCTATTAGTTCAGTAGTTGCCTGATGTTTAAATGAAATCAAAATATTGAGTAGAAATAAGGTTATAAGCAGTTATGTGCCAAATTACGTCACTGCATCTAGCGCTTTTTTGGACAAATATAGCCCTTTTTTCCTCGAGGTGGGTGTGGCCATACATGTCATTCATCAGAGCCGATCCACACGATAGTTTACAGTGTGTATGCGGAAGACACAGAAACGGCCGAATGCACCTAAAGGCCGAAACAATCCTAACTAAATCAAACGAAAGCGCAACTCCAAAAAAATGGCAAGTAGACTATGAAAAGTGAACCTTCAAAGATAAATGGACAGATTAATGTATGTTTATTCTGTTTATCATCTGTTTAAAACCGTAATTTGGTATTTGCCTGAAGTTAAACCTGCATGAAATCAAAATGTTAAGTAGAAGTGAAGTTACTGTATGAGCAGTTACAGTATGTGCCAGATTACAAATCAAACGTTTTGACAGTATACAGCGTTTGCGTCAAACTGTGACTGTCTTAAATCAACAGAATTTATTGACATTTTTGCGGTACTTAGTTATCCACCTGAAGTTTAACTTGGACCATAAGTAAAATAAAAATGTTGAATAAAATGTTATGAACAGTAATGTGCTGGATTTAATAATCTACTTGTTACAGGGTGTGGGTTAAAGAGCTGCACCACAGGATGGAATAATATTAATAAGAGCCTTTTATGCAGGGCTTCTGAGGGGGTCAATGAAATTGGAGTTTGTGAGAGTGCTTATGACATGCATGGGAAGACCTTCTCATTTAAACGTACTAGTAGCGTGGGATTATCAATTAGTGAGCTAAGAGGAAACTAAAGAAAACTGAAAACAAAACACTTACAGTGCTCCGCCGTCTGCTCGAGACAGAAGGGGTCTCTGGAAACTAAAAATAATATCCTCTCTGGGTGAGTCCACTCTTACCGAGGATTTATGTGTGTTTTTACTTTAATTTGAGACAGAGAGTGCACGCTGGACTGATGGTGTGCCTGCTGGGTCTTTGACCCTGTCTTAGGTCTTGCATTGTCTTTGGCCCTTGGACCTTTCCATGTGCTACCTAAACGATCACACAAGTGAGCAGGTATCAGGGCCCCTAAATAAAGACTCCGCCAGGTGCAGTGCATTTACACTTGCACTTACGATACTGTTGCCTGGCAACCGTACATCTATGTTGATTGATGTTACATTGATGTTAGTGAGAAGTCATATATCCAGTGCAGGCAGGAGTTGGGGAAGAAATAAAGACATCTCAATAAATAGCCTAATAATCATTAAATATTATTTCTTTTAACTATATTTGTTAAAATGGGTACTTATTAATGTTAGACAGTTGTTTAATAATTAGCCTCCTCAGAGAATTGTTTCTCCAGCAATCAGAACAAAAGGCAGGCAACATCTGTTGTCAACATCTGCTAGCCTACTTGCTATGATCAGGGAATCCATTTGTAGTAAATAAATTGAAGGAAAATAGATACGGGACATTTCTGGTGGCTAAGGAGAGATTTAAGATTTACCAATCTTCAAACTTTAGAGTGCAGGTAGGATGATGTAAAAAGTACCGTGTGGGAGTGTAAAAGCAGCACAGGCATAAAAAAAATATGGACCCAGTGTACCAAACTTTTACTTCAAGTAGAGATGTGTGGAATTTGTTTTTTAATCTTATTCCTGCCCACTTCCAAAGAAACTCTGATGAAAGTCAGCTGCTTCTGCAGATTATTTGATCAAATACTGCTTGCACTCCATGTTACTGTTTGCACCAGTCCACAGTATTTACTTACAAACTAGGTTAACTTTATTTGTTAATCAATGAGCAACATTTCAGTGTGGTGGTTAACACTATGACTTATACCTCCAGAGCTGGGTGTCCGATTCCTTGTTCTTCCTGTGTTCGGTGGGTTTCCTCCGGGTACTGCAATTTCCTCCCATAGTCCAAATACATGCAGAATAGTCTAATTTGCATTTTACATAGTGTGAGAAAGTGTGTGAGATTGTGTTCTGAGATGGATTAGCTCCCCGTGCAGGATTAGCTCCCCATCCCCGACTTGTGACCCAGTATAGAACAAGCGGTATACAGATTGAGTGAGTGAGAGTGAATAATCTAATCCACCTCTCAATTCTGAACAGGATGAACTGGTTACTGTTGTTAAATAAATAAACAAATTAAATGAGCTTCATATATCCCAACCTACATCCACCCTGCAGTGAAGTTAAAAAAAAAGAAAAAAGCCTTTTCTTATTTCTGGTGTCCTGAGGGATTACCAGTCTCAATACAACAACATTAACTCAAAGTCTATATACAGTACAAACCAGCCTATATGCTGGCATTAAATCTCTTATCTGGAAAAATCAACAACGACAGAAAATAAGTGTAAATAAAATTAGGCACAGAAGCTATACCACAAAGTTACCAATGCGGCAAAGCGACAGTGAGACGAATTGTACTGTAATAGCATGAGCTCTCATATGACAGCGCTTGATTGGGAGAGAGCGGGCTGATTGGGGCATGGTTGCTCTCAAACACACAGTCTGTCATCATTGTTCTGCAGGTCTAGCTCTACCACAAAGAAAATACCAGATCTGAAAAGACCTCAGCAACATTTGTATGTGTCCCACGGAGCTAAGCTCTTGCTCTTTCAAGGCGACTCTTACGTACAAAGGCTGACCCCAGCACACATACTGAGTCCCTATCTGTCTTTTCTGACTTCAGAAAGAATTCGGAACTTTCCTGGAGGCCTTGGTGTTTTAAATGGCGGTAAAGTGAAATGACTGACATGGAGAACAGATTTCTTGGGAATAAAAAAAAAAAAAAAACATGTGTATCCTGGTTTCACTCCACTGGGTAAAGTGCTCCCTGCCATCTGGTCACAGTGATATGCTTTTCAGCTACACTCAGAGGAGCAGCTCACGGCTATTTAGGGCTCTCTGTGTGATACAGGCTTATGGTACTGGTGCACTGCAGGCCCTGAGAGAGGATTGCGAACCTGCTGATGGGAGTTCTCTGACTGTGAGAGTCATGGTCGAATAAACCATCATGATATAATGGTGTGTATGAAAATGCTCGGCAAATGAGATGTGAGTGTGCAGTGGGCCTGGGCCTGGGCCTGGTGATGGTTCATCAATTTACTGCTGTAACAGCTCCTAGTGATGGTAAAAATATGTTTTCTGTCAATTTTCTTTTGGTTCATTTATACATTTATGTCATGCAAATCATAGCAAGTATACTCACACTGGCATGACTGGGTAAAGAATGTTGTGGTGAAGGCTGAAGCAATATGTACCACGAAGGTAGCCAGATATTATGCTTAACCTACACAAAGATCATTCTGTTATATTAAGCAGCCTATGTTATGTAACGCACATTTTCATCAATATAGTATTAAGACATTTTACATTACTCACTCACTCACTCATTGTCTATATAGCTTTAGCCTACATTTAGGGTTTAGGGGAGCCTGGAGCCCCAGGAGGCTTAGGGCACGAGGCGGGGTACACCCTGGACAGGGTGCCAATCCATCGCAGGGCACACACACATATTCACACTCATTCACACACTACGGGCAATTTGGGAATGCCAATTTGCCTAATCTACATGTCTTTGGACTGTACTCGGAGGAAACCCATCAAGCATGGGGAGAACATGCAAACATTTTACATTACTGTTTAAAGCAAATAAAATACACAAATCTGTCAATTCTGCGACACATTTTTTTAAAAACCGCTATTATCCCTAGTTAGTTCATATAGTCTAGTCATACCTTGTCCTCAACTCATCCATCCATTTAGGAACCTCTATAGTCCCACTAGGGACCATGGAGCCCAAGGGTGACCACTGTATTTATTTCCATTTTACAATCGTGGTAGGACCGCCGGTTAATGGTCAATTTTGGAACTCCAGTTAGCATAATCTGCATGCCTTTTGCCAGTGAAAGAAGTTCGGAAGGACCTGGAGGAAACCCACCAAGCACCAACGTCTGTAGTCCCACTAGGGGCTGTGGAGCCAATGGTGACCACTGCATTTATTCCCATTTTACAATCGTCTATACCATTTTATCCTGTATACAGTACAGAGTCGTGGAGGCCTGGAGTGTTCACCCAATCCGTTGCAGGACAAACACGTATACACACACGCTCATTCACACACTATGGACAATTTGGGAACTACAATTAGCATAATCTGTGGAAGAAGTCCGGAGGATCAGGAAGAAACCCCACCAAGCACAGGGAGAACATGCAAACTCCATGCACATAGACACATAGGCAGGAATCAAAGCCAGACCCTGGAGGTGCAAGGAGACAGTGCTAACCACTAAGTAACCGTGATGCCATATGTTGTCCTAGCTATCCCACAATCCTGTGGGCTCGTTCTGTTACAACAGCCAGTCAGAAAACATTAACATGATAAGGAAATTGTCAAATTTATGTACAAATGGAAGTTGTTTCACAGATTTCATTTCAGAAATAGAATATTTATAAATCTTCCACTTCTTCTGTGCTCCATGGCTATGCAAATATTCTAACCCATTCCTGTATTCTTCAGGCATACGCAATGTTATCAGTATCATGAAATATTCAGGAATCCTTTATTTACCTGTATATTCATATCTGTCTTGTAAGAAACTGACTCATGAGACAGCATAAGCACCAAAGTGCCAAAGCAGACTGACACACGTTCGGCCTGTTAAAGAGGCTTTCTACACATTTCTGTGTGCACATATGCTGAGTCAGTCTGTCAGTCTGCTTGGCTCGTTTATACAGGCCAGATCTGCCTGTCACAACATTCACATTCACATCACAGCAAACAGGGCTCCATCTGGAAGACTGTGTACTCTTGAGCACTGTTCTCTGCATATTCTGATTAGTCGACACACATATACACATGCAGTATGGTGGACTGAGGAAATGTTTAACACATCTTTATGCAGACTGAATATATGTGCCACTACATATGTTTAACTCATATATTGACCATAACAATAATTGGCTCAAGATAGTACTCAATAGCACTATCTAATCAATCCATCCATCCATCTGGGAACCTCTGTAGTTCAACTATGGACCGTGGAGGCCAGTGATGTCTACCATTGTATTTATTCCCATTTTTACAACTGTGGTCAACATTCACACTCGCATTCACACATTAATCTGCCTAATCTGCCTAATATCTTTGGAGTGCATGGAGGAAACCCACGAAGCACAGGGAGAACATGCAACGCCATGCACACAGACCCGGACCCTGGAGGTGCAAGGTGACAGTGCTAACCACTACGCCACCGTGCTGCCAGCACTATGTAATATTTCATATAATAGTTAAGTATTAGTATAAGTATATGGTATAATATAAGTACAAAAGTTCAGTTTGTAGACCTGTAATAGTCATACTATTAATCATGAACAGAAATATTAGCCTAGTCTTTCAGCTCATACTTATGTATGTCTTTCACATTATGGAGAACTTTACCACCGCCACAAAATCTTTGGAGAGTTACCTTATGTGATACCCTACTGTAGGTTTCTTTTCAGTTTTCCTCTCTTCTCTTAATATTCAAAGGAAGTAGTGTGGGAGGCTTTTTGCTCACCTTCAATTTCAATTTATTTAGATAGCGCTTTTAACAACAGCCACTGTCATAAATCCCTAATGAGAAAGTAGAAAGCGACAACTCCCAATGAACCCAAAGTATTAGGAAGACGACAGAGAGGACAGGACTAATCAAGAGGAACCATCTTCCTCTGCTTGACACTAAATCTTTACTGCATTTTTCTTTAACTCTGTCCCTCTTTCTTTCTTTCTTTCTTTATGTCTTTCTTTCTTTCTTTCTTTCTTTCTTTCTATCATCCTGTTATCCCTTCTTTCTTTCTGCTCTGTAGTTGTGTAGTAGATGAAATGGATTTCTCCGGGATGGAGCTGGATGAGGCTCTGCGAAAGTTCCAGGCTCACATTCGTGTTCAGGGCGAGGCGCAGAAAGTGGAGCGGCTCATCGAAGCATTCAGGTGAGACCATATGTGTGTGTGTGTCTGCCCACGCACACACACTGTTACTGCCCTGTCACACTCAATTCTCTCACCTCTATACACAATGGTAAGACAGCAGCACTCTGAGAAACAGGTGATGCACCTGAAACAGCATGAAAACTCACAATACTACCAGCAGCCAGAAAACCACATTTCATTTTTATTATTTAAATAGAGATATGTGATATTTCAGATCCATGCATGTGAAAAAACAAAATACTATTCTGGTAGCACCATTTGCTTAATTAAATTCACAGCGGAATCAAAACACCTGGACACATCAGGGAGCAAATGGAGCTTTAGCAGCATGTCAACTGACTTGATTTAATCTAAGAAATGTCAATTGGAGGTTTTACATAATCTGTAATGTACTTTTAAATCATATTTTTTCTAATAGCTAGTGAAAAATCTTATCCACTTATGTTTGATTCAATTATTCTTTTTTTCCTTTAGTGTCTATTTTCATAATAGCTTTATATTAATATGGATGTAGGTTGAGATCTATAATCAGCAAGCCAGAAGTAAGAGTGGCAAGGACAAGTCAAAACCTTCGTGAGACAACAAGAAGCCTTGAGAGGAACCAGGGCTAAAGAGTAACCCATCTCCATATAAATCATTACCATTATAAAGCTGTATACTGTGAAATCAGTACAGGTTGTGTTAAAGGATGTCAAAAACAAGGATAATGTGGAATATTATTTAAAAATCCTGGAAAAAAACAATCTGTCTTCTTAACAAGTTACATTGGGAAATACAGTATAATAGCATCTTAATATTGTGGTCCACTATTTAGTGTGAAGTAACCGATTAGATTGTATAATTGCTCTTGATAATTTCCTTTAGCAATATTTATTTTATTTGTCTCGAGCCACCCCTCATTTCTTCATATGAAATTAAATTTAATTGTGTGTATTAAATTAAAGAAATGGGATTAAAAAAAAATTATTTAATTTTTACTTTGACAGGCTAAAAAGTGTCAAAATATCCAATTTAAATTGGTTGTTTATGTAACAGCCTCAGCAGCAACCTCATTTCCCCTCTCGTCTGTTCCAACCACTCAGCATTCAGCATCACCAGTATATTAATCACCGGCTTACTATTTATGTTTAAATGATTTATACTGTAGGTCCATGTGTGATTTAGTAAACAAAAAATCATCTGAAATCGGTCAGGTACAGGGACTCGACTGAAAATGAGAGCCAAAACTTGATGAAAAAGATAGCCAAAAAAGTCCTCCAGGAAGCCTGAAGAACTATTCCTCAAGGCTACATTAAAAATACAAGAAAGTCTGGCTCTTTGGAAGCAAAATATGAAGAAATAGCTCCAGAGTTTTTTTTTTTTACAGTACTGTTTATTGTGCTGTAGATTTGTGCATATCTGACTATACAGTCCTACTTAACAATTTTAATTTGATTTAAATACCTAAAATGTATTCTGCAATGCTTTGAATCCCATGCAAAGTTGTCTTTGTAAACTGCAAAGTGAAGCTTTTCATTGCACATCATCAGTCACTTCAGCGACAAGCCTTAGGGTGTCCATAATAGTCACCTGAAAAGACAGACACAGCCTAGTTCAGCATAATGTTAAGAGCTCTTTTATCATTCCCCTTTTGTTCTACCAGTATTTTAATGAAACACATCTGTACTGTAAATATGCCACGATGATCAACTCAATCGCTCATCTCTTGAACATACCAAGAACAAATTCTAAAAAAATCTAACACATATGGTTGTATTGTCAGTGCTCTGACTTTCAACTTTAGACATGAGCATTATATTATTTTAAAATCATTTAATTTAACAACAAAGTATTTGCAGCAACACAGTGGCTTAGTGGTTAGCACTGACGCGTTGCACCTGCAGGGTCTGGGTTTGATTCCCGTCGCTGTGTGCATGGAGTTTGCATGTTAGTGGGTTTTCTCCGGCTACTCTGGTTTTCTCCCACAGTCCAAAGACTTTCAGTTTAGGATAATTAGCGTTCCCAAATTGCCCATATTGTGTGATTGAGCCTGTTTACTGTATGTGTATGTGCCCTGCGATGGCTTGGCACCCTGTCTAGGTTGTACCCCACCTCGTTCCCTAAGTCTTCTGGGGTAGGCTCCTGTATACAGGATAAAACGGTATAGATGATGAGATGAAATGAACAAATTATTTGCATTTTAGACAAGGATAAGTTACATGAATGGGCCAGTCCACAGAACATCTCCCTTTCTCAGCCAGCCAGCTTGCTTGTATTATAATTAAAGATAATAAATGATCATAAATATGAATTCAGAAACAAATCATGTAAACTTATTGCTTTATCTATTTGACTAACAAGAATTCATGAATTGTTATGCATCAAACACGGTTTGCACTGGAGAATTTAAAGAAAAGTTTTGCTGTCGCAGCGAATAAAACTGTAAAAGAATTCCTTGGTCTTGAGCACACATAACGTCACAGGCTCCCTGGCATCAGATTTAGTGCCATTGTGACCAAATACAACTAATGAATTTCTGGCAGTCATACATCTTCGATTAAATCAATATTTGGTGTGACATCTCTTTGGCTTCAAACCTGCATAAATTATTATACTTGCACAAAGTCAGGGATTTTGTGGATGAGAGTCAGGTGTACGGTGAGGTTTTAGAGAACAGTTTTATGGCACAGCATGTCGAGACTGAGCACAGCAACAAGATGCAAGATCGGCCAAGAAAACTTAATGCAGCAGATAAAGGATCCATCATGCTTACTTCCGTTAGACATCGGGAGATGTCCATCAGCGCCATCAACAAGGAGGTGGTGGAAACCAGTGGGACCCATCTCCTGTCTGGAATAGCCTGGCCGGAAGTAGTCTCCATGGAGGAATTCTGGCCCAAAAACCATACCTCTGACATGGAAACAAGGCTAAGTGACTCAACTATGCATGAAAATTTAGTGAAGGTGGTCTGGACTGATGAAAAAAAAAATTGTGATATTTGGTTGTACCAGGATGCAGGCTGTTTACTGAAGGGCTTGAGAGCTGTACAATAATGAGTGTCTGCAGACAATAATGAGGCACAGTGGAAGTTACTTGCAAGTTTGGAGCTGCATTTCTGCAAATAGAGTTGGAGATTTGGTCAGGATTAATGGTGTCCTCAATGCGGAAAAATACAGGCAGATACTTGTATCTATCGAGCATCAGCTGGGTGTCTAATTGGCCCCAAATGTATTCTCCAGCAGGTTAATGACCCCCAAACATAGAGCTAATGTTATTAAGAACTATCTTCAGCATACAGAAGAACAAATAGTCCCAGGAAGTGATGGTTTGGCCCCCACAGAGCCCTGATCTTAACATCATTAACTCTGTCTGGGATTACATGAAGAGGCAGAAGGATGTGATGCAGCCTACATCCAACCTACCTGCTGAGTTCAAAAACTGTATGCAAGAGTGTGTGTGTTTATGCAAAGGATGGTGTCACCAAATACTTACTTGATTTGGATCTCTTTTATTTACTTTACAATTTGTCAATTGATAAGAATAAACTATGAACACATACTGTATATATTTGAAAGCATTCTTACAGTACTTTAAAGTATTTTTACATAACGCATCTTAATATCTTATATATGAGATAAAAGCTCATTTTAAAGAATGCTTCTCTCTCTTTTTTCTTTTTCTTTTTTTCTTTTTGCATGATCCCAAACTATGCCGCTGGACAACATAAACAGAATGTAATAACCTTCTGTGATTGCAGATTTATCATAACATGTCTGCTACAACATCTGTTCACCAAGATTTTATTGAGATTAGTTTGTACAATGCAACAATAATCCTAAAAGGTAGCTAAAATAACATACATGTAATGTGAAAGACTTGTTTTACTTGCCTAAAGATGTTCTTGTAAAAACAATGTCACATGTCATGCCTCATGCCATGCTAGCTACGGCCACTGAAATTTATCCTTATGTAGATGAATTGAGACATATATTCAAGTGTATTAATTTAAAGCCCCTGGATTTATATATTGGTTGGTAACTAGGGGAATGTTATACTTAAATCAGTGTATCTACAGTAGTTGATTAGATTAAAATGACATTAAATAAAATGCTAAAATGAGCTTCCCAATTTGACCACAATTGAACATATTTTGTGTTTTCAGCCATTAAACAGTTAATCTTTTTGTTTTCTTTAACCCTGGAAACCGCAGTGACATTTGCGAGCCTGTAGTGCTTCATTTTAATGTGTTTGGTGCTGGTTTATAAATAACCACGATTGCATAACATAACCCAGTCTGTCTCTGCCTGCCTCCCCCACTGCTACCTTTGCTATTTTGCCAAATCCTTCCTAAAAAAAATGAGGAGGGATAGACCATGGCAGAAAGAAATGAATAAATGGATCTGAGCAGAAAACAGCAATGCACAAAGCAGCTGGTATCTTAATGAAAGATGGAATAAACGAGTTAGTGCGACCGCCAGCGCTTCATATTTCTCATTAGCATGAAACCAAAGAACAAAGATAAACAACATTTTTTTTTGTGAAGAATGAACTTTATTATACAACGAATCACAATAGATTATCAATATCGTACATTATATAATAAAGTTTCCGCCTAACAGCTGTGCAGACGACATTGATATGCCGGAATGTAAGTGTGTGTATGTCCTCGCATAGTCACTTATACTCCGTGGCCTGTGGAGAAGTAGGCGCTGATCGTCTAGTTCGGTATGCACAGGCCTTGTGGGGGGGGACTTCTACCTGGAGGTGCTGATTTTTTACCATGAAATTAGAGTTTTTGCTTGAGCACACAGCCTTCGGCACTTCACAAATAGCAGAAAGAGCTCCCTTAAAATTCAGAAGGTTCACAAAGCAGTCAGTATTCATAATTCATGAAGTTTTGTAGTCAGTATGGAGTTCTGTATGTTTAAACAAGGCAAACAATTAATATTAAAATCCAGGATGTGGGAATATTAAGGGACTACGATTAAAACCGGTGCATTTACACAGGACTTCCTAAAGACTGGCTGCATGTGAGTGTGGGTTAGATACTACATTTTTGGCAGAATATGAAACATTCAGAACAGTAGGCTCAGGTGCACCAAGCCCAGTTTAAAACAAACAAAAAATGTAAGGATGTTAGGGCGTCTTAGTCATTGTCTAGTAAACATCATAGAACAGGGAGACAGAGTTAAACAAGAAATATCCATAATAACAACTGGATGAAAAAGACAAGAGTCATAAATCAGGAAACCACAGAAATAGAAAAGGAGAAAAAAAAAAAAGAAAAAAAGCTATGAGCTGACTAAAACAGAAACAACTGGACGGAAAACAAGTAAACGTTGTGAGCCAGAAGTCTGTGAACACGTACTGTAATTAACCAACACCATGACAGGTGAAAAGAGCAACGAAATCACAGCATAATATAAACCATAGCAAACAAGCCGCCTTGTCACGCTTATTGGCAATCAATGATCGTAATTGTATTAAACGGGAATTAGGCAGGAATTCAATTAGACACTACTGTCAGTGTAAGAAAGTCTAACACAAAGTGGTAAAATAAAAGAGCAATGGTGCATGCTTTGTCTTTGACAAGGTCCTACAATTGATGATCCCCGGAATAAATATCAGAAATGTCTGAAGTCAGATATTAGATTTTACACACACACTAATCTAAGACACGGAGGAGAGGTCTAGAATTTGGATTAGACACTTTGTATTTTCTGAAATAAGTAGTACATCATGGCAGCATTTTGACCTTTGTCAAAGTCACTCTAATACTTATGCTTGTCCATTTTTTCTGCTTCCAACACATCAACTTCAAGAAAAAAAGGTTCATTTGCTGCTGAATACTGTATATCCCACCCACTTCCAGCCACCATTGTAAGAAGATAATGAAAATGTAGCTACTATGAGAAGGGCCAAATTGAGATGGCTAGACAACTGGGTCAGAGCAACTCCAAAACTGCAGCTCTTCTGGGATGTTCCCAGGCTGCAGCAGTCAGGAAATAAAAGTGATCCAAGGATGGATATCTGGTGAGCTGGCACAGGGTCGTGGGTGGCCAAGGCTCACTGATGCACATGGGGAGCCAACACCAGCCTGTTTAGTCCGATCAAATAGAAGAGCTACTGCTCAAATTAAGGACAGGTTAATGCTTGTTCCAATACAAAGGTGTCAGAACACACAGATCATTACTGGTTTAGTGGCAAAGGAGAGACATACTTCTCTCCTTTCCACTAACCAGTCATGAGGGGAAAAAAGCTAATCTAAATTAAAATATAATTTAATAAATGATTCTGGTTAAAATTAATTTCATAAAGACAGTGTCACATATTTGCCCCTTTTATGTTTGTGCACACATTTATTGGATGGATCTGTTTGGATTGTTTGATTCAGGGCAGGTGGTTGTGGCATTATGAAGCTGGAATAATGATGTTACTCTGTGATATTTTGTGGAGGCATATGACATGGTATAAACAATTTTGCTAAGAGTTTGTAAAACACCATCATTGGAATGGAATATCGAAAGATCTTGGGTTTTTAATACCAGTCTGAAGGCATAGTGCATCTATTTTCTTTAGCAATAACTCAAAAGATTGAGCTTGGTCCATTTTTTAAAAATCGTGTTACACTAGGTTGACCTGTCTTAGTGTTTCATGTACTGTATAAAGGCATTATATTAGACATGGTAGGTGATGGCCAGCAGTATTTACCCTCTAAAATTATATTTAAATAGCTGCAGAGCCTTACACTGTGTTCACAAGAGAAATGTGCAGCTAAGGGATCATTTCTGCTTTACATATGGGCTTACAAATCACTCCAGCATCATATTTCCATTTGTTTTTCCATTTGTTTTCCAGATCATTTTTACCTTCTGTTTACATTGGAAATGGGTCTCCAAATTACACCGCATTACGATCATAAAAGACCTATATTGCATGTTTTGTTTTCATAGTCATAAGCCCATAATAGAGTAAAAGCTTGTAATGCGACAGTAATCATGCATACATTTGTAATTCTGTATTATTGTAATGACACCTAACCTGATCTGTTATGTATTTTATTCATCATTGAAATAGCTCAGCATTATTTGTTGCTCTCATGGTTTTTGTAATACACTGTTCACTGTAACATTACGTCTTCAAAATGTAAATGTTCAAATTTTCTATTTATCCCTTTTGTTGTTTTTTTTCTTAGCCAGCGCTACTGCATGTGCAATCCAGATGTGGTGCAGCAGTTCCACAACCCAGACACCATTTTCATCCTAGCCTTTGCCATAATCCTCCTCAACACGGACATGTACAGTCCCAACATCAAACCTGACCGCAAGATGATGCTGGAGGATTTTATTCGTAATTTAAGAGGTAAGAGCATGCTTTGATGGCACAAAAATTAATGTGGAAGTTATTTTAATTTTGAGAACCACACTGCATTGATTCCTGATGTACCATCTCAATATCAACTGTTCAAAGCAGATTATTTCATATTTTAGATTACTTCAGTGTAGAAAGAAATAAGAAAAGACTAAAGAAGGTGTGTCTAAACTTTTGACTTGTATTATGTATTTTACTTGGGTGTCCCAAATAATTTGACATCATTTCATAGTCTAACAATTTAGCCAATTCTCACAAAAAATTTTTTTTTGTTATGTACTGTAAAAACGAACTAAGTTTAATGTTTTACTTTAGGATCGGGCGTGCCAGTGATAATGTGCTGTTGAAATGGCCACCACAATCACCTGACTTGACCCTTTGTGATTTTTTTTTCTATGGGGCTTTGTGAAAGGATTGGTCTTTACCCCCCTCTTCCCACAAGCCTAGAGGAAATCAAGCAGAGAATCACTGAGGCACTGGAGAATGTTACGCAAGATATGCTACAGCGTGTTTAGCAGGAGCTGGACTACCGACTTGACATGTGTCGTGTCATAGGCGATGCGCATATTTAACATTTGTGAAGCTTTGTGAAGCCCATTTAATTTCATTTGCCTAGGACATATAGTTACTCAGATATTCATATTCCAAATGGTGTCAAATTTTATTGGGACACTCAGTATAAGTTACATTAAAATTTCTAACAGACATTTTAATCTTTTTTTTCTGACTTGATACTGACTTATTATTTTAGTTATTTTAGTTCTCTATAGATTATTCTTACAGCCTTCCTTACACTTGATATTGATATCAAATATCTCAAATTACAGTTCCCAGAGTTAATGGGCTTGGCAAAGTCAAGGTTTAGTTAGGATATCATTGAAAGGGCTACTTTTTTGACACATATAGACAGGGCTGTTAGATGAGGTCATGCGTTATTTGTCGCTGGAAATTTCAGTGTCTTGACTTTGCCTTTGAAAGAATCAATGAAAGGGCTAAAACAATTGTGCAACAATGGTGAGTTTATTTAATGGATCCAGTCAAGCTGAAACTAACAATTAGATTAAACTGGAAAATCAATGCTGGCATACTAAAATGATTCTACTACACTGCTTGATTGGTCTTTCAGTTCATTTTCTCTCCTTCTCTTCTCACAGTGCACACATTTGGCTTTAAATTTTCTTTAGCTTTCTTATTCTTTCTCTGTCTGGATTATAAGACATCATTCTTCAGTTGCATAATTGAGTGGGTGAAATGCAATTATGAATTTAAAAGAGATGTTAATGAACGACCTTCCAAAATATGCTCAGAAGAAAAAGACTCCTGATGTTACAATGTGGAACACTTCAGTTTGCAGACATTAATTTGTACACTTTTCAAATACTTTACTGTCTTTAAATGAAAATGAGCCTTACAGTAATAAATTAAAAATAAAATATAGATGTAGATTTTGTAAGTTTGCCATCTTACAAAGAAATTAAGGGTCTATGATTTTTTTTTAATTTATCATACAGTATATTTATTTTAAAGGATAGAGACCAAAATCCAGAAAGAAACATACTATATAAATGTTATAAATTGAGTTGCATTTCTGTGACTAATAGAAGTATTTAATCACCCACCAAACAGACCATCATTCTGACTCCCACAGACTGGTTATGTACTCATATGGTACACAGCTGAATTTTACAAAGGTGCTCCTAACAACAACTTATTATGTGTATAAAAGACACTGTCCACAGAATCTCTATCTTCCATTCAAACCTCACCACCATGGGCAAGACCAAAGAGCTGTCCAAAGACATCAGGAACAACATTGTAGATTGGGAGAAAGTGCTATGGTCAGATGAGCTCTTCTCAACTCGATTCATCATTTTTGGAGGGAGAAAAATGCTGACTATGACCCTAAGAACACCATGCCTACAGTCAAGCATGGGAGTGGAAACCTCATGCTTTGGTAATGTTTCTGTGCTAAAGGTACAAGTCAACTTTACCGCATTGAGGGGGCAATAAACGGGGCCATGTATTGTAATATTTTGGATGAGAACCTCCTGAAGATGGGTCATGGATATACACCGCCAAAGCAACAAAGGAGTGGCTCATAAAAAAAAAACTGAGTGGCCTAGCCAGTCTCCAGACCTTAATCCTAAAGAAAATTTATGGAGGGAGCCGAAACTTCGGGTTGCCAAGCGACAGGCAAGAAACCTTAAGGATTTAGAGAAGGTCTGTAAAGAGTAATGGACCAAAATCCCTTCCTAAATATGTGCAATCCTGGTAACCAACTACAAGGAACACCTTACCTCTGTGCTTGACAACAAGGGTTTCTCCACCAAGTACTAAGTCATGTTTTGCTCGGGGATCAAATGCTTTTTTTGCCCTCTGAAATGCAAATCAATTTATAACATTTGTATCATGTGTTTTTTCTAGATTTTTGGTTGATATTCTGTTTCTACCCTTTACGATAAATCTATGATAAAAATATAGACCCTGCATTTCTGTATAAGTGCTATATATATAATATAGCATACCTGTCTTACAAACTGTGCATTAATTCCAAAGGGTGCTTTATACAAAGCCATTATTAACCAGATAGAAATACTTATTTAGAGATGAAAATTGTGCTAATGACATAAAATGGAGTTCAAGGCTATGTGATAAGGATAAAGTCAAAAACAATACATATATGTATAAATACTATAAGCCCATCAACGCACTGTAATGTATGTAGAAAACATACTTGCTGAACACTTTAATTTAAACACTACAGGCTGCTCATTCATGCAGTAATCTTATAATCTTTTTTATTAACTTAATTAATTTTTATCTAAATAAATATCATATTTAATGCTTGAGCATATCTCTATTGTGTAGATAAGTGCCAAATTTAAATGTAAAAAATATTACACACTGTTATTTTTAATTGAAATGGAATTGTATGGGTCACTAATTTAGATCTGTTCGAATCAGAAACCATGTATTTAAAAACTTTAATATACAGTAAGTAGACTTTGTGGACTTGTATTACTTTTAAAAGTGTATTCTTTTTTTGCCAAGCTGAAGTGAAGGATTAATGGAAAGTAAATTCTCCAGGACAGTTTTTCTTCGTATGTTATCCTCTAAAGTCATAGAGTGCCTATAATTTTATAAAATGAAGATAAATGGAGACACGGGTTCAAAATACGAGCCAAGTCAACGACAGATGCCATTTTTAAAGTCCTAGATAAAATGCAGCATGACAGTAATTTTTGACACACAAGTAGGTCAGAAGAGATCTCCTGGATAGTATACAGTACTTTTATTCTGCCTTAATCTATCCTTATTCACTATGGTCACCTATCTAAGCATGTTGCCAGCTTTGAGTGATGTCCTCCTTGCTGTTTTGCTGGTAATCACATAAATCATCCTCCTTAAATACGTTGCGCTTCTTCGCTTCATTGACCTTCAGTGTCAATAACGGGAAGTATTGTCTGGCTCAGGACAAAAGAATGCTTATTCATACATTTAGAACATTACATTACAGCAGTGGATGACCTTCCAATCATTCAGTCATGCAGGGCTGATTGTGCTTAATGTTCATTAAAGCATGCTGCATTTAACATTAAACAACTAATGGGACATTTGCCCTCATGGATTACTGTTATTAATTATCAAATTACATTTTTTTGTGAACAAATGCTTGAGCATGACTAATTCTACTCATCTATTTTGTCTGTGTGAAAGTCAGACTCATTAAAAAAAAAAAAAAACAATACATTAAATGTTTATCATTCTGACAAAGGAGAAACTATAAAGACACAAGATGACTTGGACTAGAAAACCAAAAACTGAAGCTTAAATTTAGCAGTATTTTAACAGTAACGTAGCCTTAAAATAATCACAATGTGTACTGCTATACATTGATGTAAACTATAAAGCTCATAATTAAATACGGATTAATTTTAGAATCTGACCTGAACGTATTTGTAACAGTAACTAACAATAGTGCCAGGTGTAATTTAAATAAAAGGTTTATAATAATGCGATCATGCTAATATATTTTTATTTCTGTAGTTACAGGTCATTTACTGGACCAGACCGATAATAAACACACATAAAACTAGCCATTTGTAATGGATTCAGAATACATCACAACATAACAGTTTCCCATTAACATGACAAGCTCCATTTAATATTAAGGGAATGACTGTTTACAGCTGCTATAATGTAACTGGAATACATAGTTTAAATGATTTAATTTCGTTGTTAAGAAATTAAGAAAATTTAATTGTTAGAAAATCTTCTGGTGTATAAGATGAGGAAAAGTTGCTGTTATTACAACTTAATCCATTTTAGTATGGTAACATCCATCCATTCATCCATTATCATAAGCCACTTATCATGCCACTTATTCTTTGTCATGTTTGCAGAGGGCTTGACATCTATCCCAGGGAACTTAGGACACATGACTGGGTATATTCTGGATGGGAGTTCCAACCTACTGCTGGCCACAATCACACACACTCACACACCCAATCATACAATACGGGCAATTTGGAAATGTCAATCAGGCTACACCACATGACTTTGTACTGTGGAAGGAAAATGGAGTACCTGAACAAGAACATGGGAAAAAATGCTATAGTCCCCGTTGATGAGTGAGTGAGTGAATAATCATTAAGCTGTTGTAGTAAAAAATCTTATCTTATTGTATCTTGCGATTATCTTGTAATACAAGGTATATCTGTTGATTTACATTGATGTACGTACATTTTATATAGATGTGTGTACAGGTTACTGTTACTAAATGTATTGTGGGTGACACAGTGGTACAGTATCTGTGTTCTTTCCATGTTTTAATTTCTTCTGGGTTCTCTGGTTTCTCTGATATTGGTGTGAATATGAGCGTTTTTCTGCAATGGACTACAGTATGTACCACCCTGGATGTATATCCACCTTAAAACCTGACCAGGAAGATATATAAATAAAAAATAATAAATGCAATTTTAATGCAATTTATTTATTGTAATAATATTTGTATTTAAAATACTTATATGCAAAGACAAACAGAAATTTCCCAGCTGGAAATGATATGTTTTAATTATACATACTGTAAACACAACACAAACAAAGATCTGTAGAGTAATGTACAGTATCTTTCAGTTTTCCCATGAGTAACTTTTTAAAAGGCCACATTAAGAAAAAAACATGCCTTACAACAAATTTGGACCTTCCATATAATTCATTGCTGTGAGCTGTGCAGTTTTCAATTATTCATATTGAAGTACACCGTATAAGTCCTCGATTAATATTTATACTTATATTCAACCCTGTGGACATGCTCTTAAACTGTAAGAAAGTTATTATCTAGAGTCTAATAAAAGGAAAGTGAAACTTTAAGTTTTGCGTGCGTGGGCACTCTTGCACCGTAAACGACAGTTTGGTAGATAATAACTTTGCTTAATGCTTTCTTTTGCCCTAACTTTTTTCACCATGCTGTCAGTGCTAACCTCTATATTAGCTTAGGTTGGATAACTTTACTCTGCAAACACTCATTAATCTCAGGATTTCCTCGAGTTGCCGCAGCATCTGGCTCTCGGCAGATTGCTGTGTGTATCTTGGGTATCTGTGGGCAGAGGTCTGAAGGGATTCACTCTCAGTTGCCTGGAAACAAACACGGACTCATACACAGTGACAATATTATTATTTTTTTGAACATTTTTTATTTCCTTAAAGCCAGAATGATTCATGGATGGATAGATGATAGTGTGTGTGTATATATATACAGTATATATATATATATATATATATATATATATAGTTGGCAGTAGTTGGCAGAAGATTTTCTAACAATTACATTTTCTTAATTTCTTAACAACGAAATTAAATCATTTAAATTATGTATTCCAGTTACATTATAGCAGCTGTATATATATATATATACGGGATGTAACTGGAATACATAATTTAAATGATTTAAT
>JAQMYL010000004.1:15062972-15091389 GCA_030014365.1 Clarias pachynema | reverse complement strand
GAGAATCTACCAATGTAAATGGTCATGAAAATAAAGAAAACACATTGACAGATAGATGAGAAGGTGTGTCCAAACTTCTGGCCTGTACTGTATATTTGGGTAATATTTTTCCAGGAATGAGCAGCAATAAATTCCAATTGATTTCTTGTGTTTTGAATAGAAACCTGAAACCTCTAATGTAAGAACTACACTATAGGAAGTTTACCTCTCTGAATAAGTATGGGACATCCAATGTCTGCACATTAGCCTTACTTTTGGCTCTTCTTTCTCTCAATGGACTCTATGTGAACATCTCTTGTTTGTATCATTACATTACTTGAAATGCATTTGTAAGATAGTAAACTAATCCACTTAATGTCAGAAAAAATATGGACAAATGGATTAATTACCTTAATTACCTTGTGTTACCTTGTAACACAATTTTTCATTTCTGGGTAGTGTTATTTTCTAATTGCTTTTACAACAATGGTATGGAAAAGGTCTATTTATCCCCTTAAACTTTGCTTTTGTGATCTGGACGTGAGTGTTTTCAAATTGAGATAACAGGCAAATTACCTTTTTTGGTATAATTTTTTGCTCTCAATTAATCAAACTTAACATAGATTTATGTTGAAGTTATAGAATATGAACACTAAAGAATTACGGTAGAAATGTGTCATCTACTGTATCAATTATATTGTAGATCACTTTCAGAAAACAGCAGCAGAAAATAGTCCCCCATGATGTTCTCATTATCCTGTCCATATATTGGTAGAAGCACTCTTTCTCCTCCTATAGTCCCATGTACTTTTTGATTTTTATCAAGATCAAGGATAAGGAACTTTAAGAGAAACGGTAGGAACTTTGAGAGGAATCCTGCAGCCCATTTAGCTATAGTCTAAATCTGTCACCAGATTTTCAACCAGCTTCACAAGGTTTTTAGCTTTGTGTTGCCCAGGAAGCTGCGAAACACTGCAACAAAACTGTTGCAAGCTGCTTCCAAATGAGCTGCTTTGGTAAATCCTTGCCCTCCATGACTACCTCTTTATCTGTCCTCTGACAAAAACAGCTGCTTTGCCTTTTTTGACTAAGCTGACTTCAGACAGCTTAGGAAGGTCTGAAAGATACTTGAAGTCTGCTTACTCCTTATCCAGAACTGTGACTAATTGTTTCATGAGGCACAATTTGATGTGCAGTGGTGGCGTCAGCACCTTCCGGGGGCCTCCCTGGCCTCGGTGAACCTTGCTTTTGTGTGACGAATATGAATGTACAGGTGTGAACAGCTGAAACATCAATAAGAGTCCGGGGGAAACCTGGTGTCACTTGAGCATATTCATGAAAACGAATGTGTTATAATTTAGCCGTTTTGCTATAGGCAAACACCCAAGATTCATAAGCCCATGAGTTACAACACATGATTCTGATAAATTTAGATCATACTATGCCACCAAAGCACATGTTATGACAGTTCAGTTTGTGCTTTATGTAAATAAGTGAATAAAAGATCTAGCTACTACTTTGGCATTCACTCATCTTCTATCACTTTATCCTGTAGTCAGGGTCACGGGGGGCCAGAAGGCTTAGGGCATAAGGCAAGGTACACCCTGGACAGGGTGCCAATCCATCGCAGGACAACCATACATACAATCACTCACACACTACGGCCAATTTGGGGATGCCAATTAGCCTAATCTGCATACCTTTGGACCGCGGGAGGAAACTGGAGTACCCTGGGGAAACCCACCAAGCATGGGGAGAACATGCAAACTCCATGCACACAGAGATGGGAATCGAGCCTAGCCGGGAATCGAACCCAGACCCTGGAGGTGCAAGGCGACAGTGCTAACCACTACACCACCGTGCCACCTATTACTTTGGCAAATATTTGAAATTTACACAAATATAAAAAAAATAATAACTCTGGCTGGTCTTCAGAAAGCCCAAGTGCCACAAAGGGTTAATGTGAGGGTTTACCACTAGAGTTAGTATACTCAGTTTCCCAGAAGGCACCTCGGTCAGGTGATGAGGGAGCTCACCTGAACCGAGGTAGCTTATTAGATCTTTTTATAAATAGCAGTTTGTTCTGGGAAACTGGGTCGAGCATTAATAATGGTTATGTTAAGTGGGCATTTGTTTTGTTTGGTTTTGCTTTAGTTGCCATTTGTTTTATGGAGCTGTTTGGTTACGTATGTATGGTTAGTATGTCTCTTTGTCTCCTAGTAGGATTAGCCTCTTGTGTGTTTAACCTCATGTGTGATTAGTCTCTTGTATGCTTAGTTCTTAGTCTGTATAACTACTAACCATGGAACTACTAACTTGCTTAGCTCATAGTCTGTCTAGTCTCCTGGTCTGGTTAGTTCTTAGTCTGTTTAGCTACTAACCTGTTTAGTTCTTAGTCTGTTTCATACCTAGTCTGCTGTGTACCTAGACTGTTTGTCCCTTGGGTCTCTGGCTACTAGTCTGTTTAGCTACCATCTAGCTTAGCAGCTAGTGTGCATAACAGCTAGTAAGCCTAGCCAAGTCTGCCTTGTGTGTTCAGTCCCTTGTAGGTCAAGTCCCTTGTGTGTTTAGTCTCCCTGTCTGTTTAGCATGTTTGTTTAGTTAATTTAGTCTTGTCCATTTTGGTTTCCTAGTATGTCTAGCCTGTTTAGATTCTTGGTATATGTAGTCCCTTGTCTGTTTGACATTATTTTGTTTAGTTTGTAACATGTTCCAACGTAAAGCCAACTTCCTTTGTTCATGTTTTATGTTTGGTTTTATCATTAAAAAGACTTTCACCCGCTCTCGCTACCCTCTGCATCTATGCCTCACCTTCAAGCCCACAGTCCAACACCTAACAAACGTGACATGGTTCTTATTTGACGTTGGGACACTATGGTGCCTTGGAGTCACTGCTGTCTCACAGAAAAAAAAACATAGCAGGGAAACATGGTAAAACCTCCTTGGAGACCCATCAAGAATGTCACCATTTTGAAGTATCCGATGACCTCCCAACTCTATATTTTAAGGCACCCAGGAATATCTTGAACTTTTGTTATCCTCTTTGAGATCAGAAAAAAGTCTGTTTTTCTGGTTTTATATAAATAGAAAGAATAAGGTACCTATTATTAATGAAAATGAAGGGTACATTTAAAAATATCAATGTCTGTCCTGGTTACAAAAGCAAAGTAGGTGATTAGCAAATGATATTAACCAATAAAGAAGTAAATCCAGTTGCAACCAAAAGTCACTCATTTCTTTACTATTTTGGAGCTAAACATAAATGTGGCTGTAGGTCTTGCATCTGAGAAACAAGAGTTCATTCTGAGTTCATTGTAACATGGATACTGAAGCTCACTGAAGACAAAATCAAGGCAGATGATTGTAGGTACTTTACCCTAAACCTTGCAGAATTAATGAGAATGGACCTCACTGTGGCTTCAACAAGGTGTGTTAAGACTGGATAATGTTTTAATTAGTGTACAGTTTTCTCCCTCTTTTGACTATTAAACCTAAGTCAGATCCCAGTGTTCTGACTCTATGCAGTCTTCTGACAGGAGCTGATTATCAGAGGCTTCTCCTCTCAACCCTGCATCATCTCAATCACTTGTCTTTTGTAAATTCCAATAAAAATATCGCTCTTAGCTATATTGCAAAAATTGCATTAGCTGCCATAATTGCATTATTCCCATAATAAATGCATTCTACTGGAACCATGTGTGCAGTATTATACTGCTTTAGGCCATGTCCATGCTGTCATAGCTAGAGTATAAGGATATCAATTGTGTTGCTAATAAACCATAACTTGCATTATGAGCAAGAACTGATATATATAGGGATAGGTATACTATTCAATTTATGATACCTTTAAACTTTTCCTAAATTGTACCCCAAGTACGGGGTTACATCCAGACCTCATTACACCAATTCATTGTTACACACACCACACACATACAGTACAGTGCGCATACGCACAAACATTCACACAAATGAATGTTCAAACGTACTGTACATACTAATCCTTTTCAAAATTTCCCATATATTATTGAATCTTTTTTCTCTATGACTTTTCCAGGTCTGGAAAACATGCATTCTAAATTTCATGATTTTTCCAGGACTTTCATGGCTGTGCAAACCATGTTATAAACAGCACACATTATACAGCAGATTTATTTTTTCATGATGGTAATTAAAGGGGCACATATACCTTATCATGTGTTTCAATGTGTTATGATACCTTTCTACTATAGCCAGCACTGATTTTTCTTTCCAGCTATTTGTGCTACAATAGTTTTTCTGTGAGATCAGACCAGACAGGTTAGCCCAGGGGCCGGCAACCCGAGGCTCTGGAGACACATGTGGCTCTTTCATCCCTCTGCTGTGGCTCCCTGTAGCTTTGGAAAATAAAAAAATGATTATTTAATTAAAATTTATTTAAGTTCATTACTTTTTTAAATGTAATTCTAAATTTTATGATTTTGTAACATTAAAATAAAATGTGTTTAATTTTTTGTTGCTCAAAATATGCACCACATCCACTGATGTGCGACACCCGCCCGCAAGTGATTTATTGAGCTTTTTGACTACCGGTTTTATACAGGTTGACAACTGACCGCACGCTCTAATACACTCGATAAAAGGATGATGGCGCACAGAAGCATTTTTAACTTGCTGCAGGTGGATAATTTAGGTTTGGCTTTTTATTTCATAAATACGAGCAGGACTCAAATAGACATTGAGTATTTTATTTGAAAGTAACCTTCAACCTTTTTTTTTTTTTTTTGAGTTTTGTTGCATGCAGAAATAAAATTTAGTTTTCTATGTAGCAGTTCATTTATTTCATAAATACAATTTGCAGTGTTATCTTCATTATAGAAGTCAAAAGGGTTTTGTGGCTCCTGGTGTTTTTCTTTTCTGTAGAAAACGGGTCCAAATGGCTCTTTGAGTGTTTAAGGTTAGCCTTTGGTTCCCACAGCCATAAATGATCCTTGGATCCCATGATCCTGTCATCAAGTTTATTGATCTGTAATCAATAATCAGTGTTAATTTTATGTATGGCTGATTGGTAGTGCTGCCCAATTAATTGCAAAAAAATCTAAATAACAGTATGGAACTGTGCAGTGTTTAATTGCAAAAGGCTGCAATTTATTACAAGTAATACACACATAGTCAGAAATGTATTTAGAGTTAATAATTTAAGTATTTGTGTCATTTTTTAATGCGGCATAGGCATTTGGACATCTTTTGCCACTAAACAAAAATGGACACGAATTGATGTTCTTTTCTCTCCTTTCAACCTCAGGTCCTCTCAGTCCCTCACAGAAGACTGGTGTGCTGTAGTCGCCTTTTCGAAGTGACTGACATTAACAAAGCCCAGAAACAAGCCTCTCACCAGAGGGAAGTCTTCCTCTTCAATGACCTTATTGTGGTAAAAAGCTGCTCACTTAGTTAACACAAATATTTCAGCACCATTATAGGAAATGCCTTCTTTATAGCCTTATCTTAAAAAAAAAAAAAAAAAAAATGTTATTCCAAATTGTTTTCTGTAAGTGCTAAGTGCCTCTGAGCCTCAAACCAAGTAATTAACAGGATGCTTTTTCATAATCGTGAGTACTATTGCTTTTAGCCACCCACTACATGCCATTTTATATAGTTGTTTTTGTTTTTCTTTATGGGATGAAGAGGCTTGAGGCAAGCATTAAGTTTTTTTACTCCTTTACCAGCTTGCTGCAACATCCAGCTACTGTGAGAACAAAAAGTTTGAGGTCAATGCCCCCTTCCACTTCTCTAGATAAGTCATTAATTTGGTCAGAGTCTCAGAGAATGACTCCTGAAATTAAACACAGATTAAGCATATATTATAATTAAGCAGCCATTAGGGTGTCTCTGAGGTTATCACACATGAGTATTAAACTATCCTCATAATTATATGGTCCCATATTAATCTCTGAGTGAGAGTGAAAAAAAACAGATGTTTTATATCAGAATAGATGAGAGCCAGAGGTTTTTATTATTATTACCACGATGCCTACACATTTCCAGAACAAAGGAGTTCACCAAAGGTTTCATTATCAAAATATCTTACTTTACCATTTCTTACATTCACAATGAAGGTTATAAAGTTTCAGAGATATCAAACAAGGGAGAAAAATCCCAAAACCTAATCTAAGCATCAGTTAATTACATGTAAGCCTCCTGCGCCATGATGTCATTCGCATGATGGCGAGGCAGCAAAATATTCTCAGCAGCTAGGGTATTAAGTGGAAACAATTTCAGATGTTCTGAAATTGGATGTTGCTCTTGTTCAAAGAGGCTGAACACTCCTGGATATCTGTGACAGAATGATGTATCGTTTTAATATTACAGTTATGTGATTTGGCCTGTGGGAGTTACAGTAAGCAGAGCATAGTTTATTTTCCTCTTTCAGTCTCCACCCACTGTCCTTTCTTTTTGTTATGCTCTCACACACGTCCTGGCACTTCATTTCGGGTAATTTAGAATAATACTCGACATGGTGCTGTTTTGTAAGGCAATGTTTCTTTTATCATTTGACATGGTGACCTGCCATGAGTATAAAAACCAGCCATTGCAATATCCTTTACAGGTTTTTATCTTAGTATAAAGTGGTTCTGCCTGTATTGGTTTGACCTTCAGTCTGAATCAGTACAGTAGAACCATTTACAGGTTTATGGTCTGGTTGGTAAAGTAGAGAGATCGTTGTGATCGGGCGAAGGCTTCACCTTATTTGACTGGTTATTTGACAGATACAAACTTATACAGACATGGGTAGAGCATGCACAGAAACTTGACACATATGGTAACCAGAGCTCAGGATCAAATCTTAAACTGTGAGGTCCCAGTTATGTAGATTTTCCTACAATGCCACTCCTTATATTGGAATAAATATAATTCTCTATCAGTTATTTCAAACTGAATTAGGAAAGCAACTGAGCATTGTAGAATACGTAAATCATTACATTAAAAATAACAAGTAGAAGCACTAATCCAAGGTCGGTTTAGCAGCATGCAGGACAGATGTTCTTTCTGCTTTCATTTGTCTGATGCGTCACTTTTTTTTTCTTTTTTGGTTCATAGATTTTGAAGCTGTGTCCAAAGAAGAAGAGCTCAGCTGCCTACACATTCTGCAAAGCCATGGGCCTCCTGGGGATGCAGTTCCACCTGTTTGAGAATGAATGTGAGATTTATTCTTTTTTAAATGAATATCAATGTAAATTTGACATCATTATTTAACTGTCTTGTTATTAACAAGACTTAAGAAATGAAACTTGTAGAAGAAAACAGTAGGCATACACATTTTGTTTTTGGTAACTTTTAGCTTATTATATTTTTATACTGTATGTACAGGGTCCCCCAGGTACAGGTACAAGTTATTTTGTAATCTTAAAATCTGTAAAAGTGATTTAGCACAAATTGAAATCCAAGTTTGACCTCAGTCTGTAGAAATTCTACAAATTGTGTGCGAAGTTGATTTTTAATCCTTATAGAAATTGATAATTGTCTTATTTGTTATGTTAGTTTTTTTTCTACAGTTAGAGGAAATTTTTCTTTTTGGTTTTATTTCATATGTACCTTATATTTACAGATACTTTTAGACTTAATAGGTTTTTGAGTAAAGATAATGTTAATAACTAATTCCTTCTTCTCTTTTCTATTAGACTATCCCCATGCGATAACCATTGTGTCTCCGGTTTCTGGCTCAGATAAGAAGCAGGTCTTGAATTTCTGTGCTCAGAGCTCAGAGGAGCTGCTTAAGTTTGTAGAGGACTTGAAGGAGTCCATCGCCGAGGTGACCGAAATGGAGCAAATACGCATTGAATGTAAGTGTATGTTTTTGTGTGTTTGGTGGTGGTGGTGGGGAGGTTGCTTTGTGAATACTTTTGGTTAACCAGATGCACAAAGAGCATAATCATTATGCAATGGGGACTCGGATACATTAAATTACTGCAAAAACCAGACAGGGTGTGATTTATCAATCCTGTTGCTTTCTGATTACTTGGAGGCACCATCCATGACAAATAAGGCTCTGCTTAAGAGCCTATTGAAATTGCCCCTAATCCAGATTACACATGACTACTGAAATTGAGAGAGAGAGAGAGAGAGAGAGAGAGAGAGATGTTTCAAATAATCTAGCAGTGAAGTAGTCCACGAAAAACATTTTACAGTTATATAACAAAATAGGTGCATGGGTGGCTTTTGGTTAGGTGACCAGCTTTGCTTTAAATCCAGTTCTTGGACTTAAAAAGAAATAATTTACAGCATTTGGAAGATTCACTTGTAGTCAGCTTTGTAGTCTCCATCACTTCATCCTAAAATAAGTCAGGGTTTAAAAATACCCCTGATGTTATAACACTGTTAGAAAAAAGTACTTTTTTTTATCCAATTGGTGCTTATTTAAGTGCTTGACATTATTGTCTTATATTCTAGTATGAGTATTCCCATGCGTGCAATAAGGGAAATTCTATTTTTTTTATTATTCATAAAATGAAAAATTATCTAAAGAGAGCACACTTGTGTATTCATCAAGAATTAAGAATTAATTATGAATTAATCAAGCATGACCTAGTGTGTTTTCTCCCATAGACGGGAACACAGCAATCACTAAGAGACTAAGACAAAGTTGGGTTCCAAGTGATTCAAGTTGCAGGAACTGACCCAAAAATGTTATGAATTGTGGGCAGCATTGAATTTTAAGATGCAAGCTGTTAAACTGACCCTTGAGGCTCAAACTGATCCAATGGTTAGAGCTGTCATACTGCAGATATAGGATGTGTTCTAAATATCTGTTCCAAATAAAAACAATTATCGATGGTACTGTATAAATGATGACATTCATGATCCTGTTTAGTGAAATCCATTTAAGTGAACATTGCTTGGGATTCAGCCAAAAATCTACAGTATTACAACTCTGGAAGCTGAGCTGTTAGATTAATAATACTTTCCAGTAGTGAGGCAAAGTAGCTGCATTTGTTTTGTTTAATATGTTAATAATTTCTCATCTTCAATGTCACAATTACTTTGAGATGGTTGATTCAGTTGCAAGCAATTCTGCGAACAAATCCACATTGGGAGGAAAAAGTGTTTTCAAGCAGGGAGGGTAAATACACAGATATATACAGTATGTTGACTCAGGAATGGAAAGAGCTTTAAAAGAGGCAAACTTGTGTCGTAATATAAAGTGTATATATACAAGTAAAATAAATGAGATAAGAAACAGCTGATGGGGTGGTGTACATTTGTAGGTCTTGATTGGGAGTTATTGTTTAATAGAGTTTAATGACAGTTTTATTCATAAAGGTAGCAGCTACAGTATGAAGAAGTACATTTCTCAGTGTGTGGCCATGCTTATTAAATTGCCTTGGAATTTGACAGTTGGCAACCTTCATACCTGATGATGACTTACATACTGGGTAAATGAAGTTCAGTGTATGGTGTAGGCTCCCCCCGTGAGAATAAAAGGATTAATAAAAGTCTAATTCTGTAGTGTTTAAAAAGGCAGGAGAATAATTATGGAGGGATCTCAAACCACTCTTCCATGCAGAACATTTTCAACTCATTGAAAGTCTTGTGGTTTTTCTTATGAAGTGCCTTCTTCAAAAGAGTACCCACATTTTCATTTGGGTTCAAATCTACAAACTGAAAGGAGCCATTATAAAGCCTTGATTTTTTGTCAATACAGTCATTTCTTTGTCCATTCTGATGTGTGCTTCAGGTCAACGTCTTGTTGGAAAACTCAGTCAGGCCCAGTTTCAACCTTCTGGCCGAGGCAACTAGATCTTCTGTTAAAATATTCTAATATTTAAGTTAATAATTTATGCACTTGATCTTAGCAAGAGCCCCTGGACCAATGGCAGCAAACTAGCTTTAAAGTAGTAAAGAGCTGCTACCATATTTACTGTGGGTATAAGGTGCTGTTTTTTGTATTCAGCCCTCTTTTTTGCCAAACATGGTGATTGTTTGTGGACCTCAATGTTTATATATGTCTATACTTGAGACCATACTTGTCTGGGTCTCAGGAAGGGCTTCTTTTATAGGCACATGTTCAAGTTACTGTTGATTGTGGTGAAACGCTAAGATTCAAATAAACTTTGCATTTCTGAAACTGGGACCTTTGGGGTCCTCTTTGCCTCTCTTAGCATTCTTCTCATTGTGTGTGTATTTACTACGTCTCTGATAGTGCTAATTTCAACCGAATGCCTATTTTTTAGTCATTCACCATTCTATGCCGCCCAGCATTTTTACATTATGATGAACCCAGGTTGATCAGGAATTTGGGGTGTTAGATCACCAGATACCCTTGGTGACCCACCCAGAAGTGATCAGTCAGCATGCTACACCACGGATCACCATTCTATGCCATTCTATGAGCTATGCCTTTAGCTCTTTATGAGTTTATTGAATTGCCACAGTGTCTCACAGGGTGCGGTCAAAGATCTTCCCCGGACTTTTTGCAGGCTTCTCCTACACTACTGGAATATGGATGC
Organism: Clarias pachynema; assembly: GCA_030014365.1. Classification (NCBI taxonomy): domain Eukaryota; kingdom Metazoa; phylum Chordata; class Actinopteri; order Siluriformes; family Clariidae; genus Clarias; species Clarias pachynema. The sequence continues at coordinate 15,080,929 of JAQMYL010000004.1, read as the reverse complement.
AGTGCTTGTCAGACACTTTTCTTCTCCTCAGGGCAAATATCCTGGATTTTGCTGTCTTGAAACTTATTCTTGCCCATGTAACAATCCTTTCCACCCCTTGTAGGAGCCATTGGCATTCTGGTACAAATGTTGTTGGGATAGTCAGATCAACCATGAAGGCTACAATTGGAGGATGATGACAGGGGCACCTACATTTTACTTCTGCTGACTTGACAGGAATATTTATTGCCTAAGCAATAGAAAGAGACTGATATGGTACAACTAGTGTTTATACCTTTTCTAGATGATGCCTTGAAGATGTTGCCCCAGAGGTGAATCTCAAATGAATTTTTGAGGGTTGGTCTGTACTCCTTTCACACCATTCTGTACTGTGTTATTATTGTCTTTCAGTTGTTTGAAACCAAATCTCTAAGCAATTGTGTTCCTACTGTATGTATAAAGACATTTTACAGTATGTATAGAATTCTTCAAGGGTGATGATATTTTTGCACATATGTTTTTGATCAAATCGCCTATTCCAAAGATAAAACATTTTGCAGAAAATATTTTTATTGACTGGATTATTAATAAAAAAAAATTTCAACCATTTGAGGAAAATTTGAATCAAGTATTATTTAGATAAAATTAAGGATTTTGCACATTTAACTACATTTCACTTGTTAGTGTTATGTCCATTAGCTGTATATGGACAATATCCTAATTCATACTCATGTTACAGAGAAGTCATATTAATTTTCCACTTTGGAGCAATAAAACAATGGTTGAATTTTCAGTTCAGTTTTTGTTCCTAGTAAAGTATAAATCGTTGCTACTTTTTTGTTTCCCGCTCCTTGAACTTTTGCCGAGCCCTGGTGTGCTCTGCTGTCTGGTTTGCCTGAGTTTATATCCTTTAAGCGGCTCTGGGTGTTTTGATGTCGCATTTATTCAGTTTCTTAGCTGCACTGCAGTCAGACTTTCAAGCACATTTCAAAAGACCAAAACAGAGAAGGAAGATGCGAAGAAAGAAACTGGAAGTAACTACACAGTTCAGAAGGGCTAGAGAAGTATGTGTATTTGTTAAAAAAAAAAAAATTGAGAATGTGTTACCCAAAAAGTGCACCTCAAAGCCAGTCTCTTGCTTATGCTGGCCTTTGTTCACTACATCCTCAGAGCACAGACCCATGGGAACTCTTTGTGTGTGCGCACGCGCGTTTGTGTGTGCGTCCAGTTTTAAGATCCTTTCTTAAAAGCATGAATACCTCATTTCTTTCACTCTGTCACTCTCTTTTTTTATCCTGGATCTGAGGTGAGCTGAACTTCTGTCCTCCTTTTGGATAAACCTCTTGATTGTTCTTTATTAGTGAGCCGTCACAGTTCTCTAATTAAGCTAATCCAATTTTGAGCCGGACGAACCTTAGAAAAATAACATGTAATCTTATTAGCATTTACTGAACACATTTGTAGCTGTCCCTTGTTGATTAAGTATTATGCTATTTCTGTTTCTTGTTTCTGATCATCTGACATCTTAAAGAGCAACCACATTCAAGTGTGCCATATTACAAACACTGCCTTATTACAAAAAAAACTTGCTCGCTCTAATATTTCTTGAACCATCTTTAGCTTTGTTTATGCATTTCCTGTGGAACATTTTTGAAAACAGTTATTTTCTTCCCAAGCTGCAAGATTTGGAAGAACTCTTGTATTGATAATGGGAGAGTCAAACCTTCTCCAGCACATCCCAAAAACCTTGTGGTTATGAACAGGACACTGTGGTGGCAAATCCATCTGTTGAAATGATTCCTTGGACCAATTCCAATTTGATCCTGATGAATCTTGACATTGTTGCCCTGGAACATGGTGTGCCATCAGGGGAGAAAAAAAATGATCCATTAATGGGATATGTTGGTTAAGTACATTTAGGTAGTCAGCTGACTATTGCCGTATAAAGTTGCTGAGCCTAGATCTGAACAACTGAAGCAACTCCAGATCATAACACAGTCTCCAGAGGCTTGTACAGTATAGGCACTATGCATGATGGGTGCATTGATTCTTGTGCTTCCTTTCTTACCTTGACATGCCCATCACTCTGGAATAAGGTCAATATGGACTCATCAGCAAACCACAAGACCTGGTCCTGGAGGACTACCTGCCCTACACATTGTAGTATTTCCCCTGCTCTATCACACCCACTTAATTAAAAAGGCTGTTAATTAGCTGATTAGTTAGTAAGGTGTACTGGGAGCTGAGAAAACACTAAAATATGCAGTGCAGCATGTTACTTCAGGACCGAAGTTGAGAACCAGTCAATTTACCATAAGTGATAACATGAACTTGTCTTGTGGACATTCATATGCAAGTCTAAATAGCCAAAAAGCATCGCTTATTAACAAATATTTTAAAATGGTACTTTTTGGTAAATTGCTGTGCTGTAAGTGGGATAAATAATTTTTATAATGGTACATTTATACCATGATGTTATATAAGAATCATCAAATTCAGGGTGCTAACAGTATCATTTTACCCCATCTTGGATCACTGTCCCTTACCAGTATGGCCTACCATGTTAATTCCCTTCCATCATTTGTGCCACTAAATTATACAGTGGGTTTTTTCCCTAAAAAACATACATAGGAATTAATAAATACAGAAAGTCTTCTGATGAGCCTTCCGTTGAGCTATAATAAAACATGTGGTTTGTGGTCTTGCCATATTAAAAAGCTGGTTATCATTTTCTCCAGTGGCGTTAGACCGGTTACAGTATGCTTGGGGAGAACAATTCTGTATATGCTGATGAGATGAGAAGAGAACTGTGTTGTGAAAAAGCACAGGCCCCATTAGGATTCCTTTAGCAGGCAGGGAAGTGAGCAGAAAAGTGCCAATGTGGTTTAGATTTCTACACATCTCTCTTTGTATATGTCTGTCTCTATATCTATGCATATGTCTTTCTTTCATTCTGCCTGTCTCTCTCTGTCTCTCCGTGCAGGGGAGTTGGAGAAGCAGCAGGGAGCCAAGACTCTCTCTTCTAAGAACAATGGCACCCAGCTGGAGCTCCGTGGAAGACAGAGCTCTCCATCGGGTACTCAGCACCAATCTATCTATCTATCTATCTATCTATCTATCTATCTATCTATCTATCTATCTGTTTGTCTGTACAGTATGTATGTATACAGTATGTATGTATGTATGTATGTATGTATGTATGTATGTATGTATGTATGTATGTATGTATGTATGTATGTATGTATGTATAAGAGCTGAAAGGTAGCCAGAATAATAATTGGCCACACAACAGGATGTTGTTTCTCTTTTAAAATGACAAAAAAATCTTAATCAAATTCTTATTTAAAGACAAACATGCACATCGTGTCGCCATGGAGATATCAGAATTTCTTAATGAAAAACCATATGACCATTGTAAAACATAAGTGGCAGAGGAGGTCAAGCAAGCATGCATCAATAACATTAAAAGCCACCTGTCTAATACTGCGTCGGTCCCCCATGTGCCACCAAAACAGCTCTGTTGATGGATGGACTTCAGAGGACACAAGACTCTAGAGAGTGCTGTGGTATCTGGCATAACGACATTAACAGCATCTTCTTTAAGTGCTATAAATTGTAAGTTGGGGCTTCAATGGATCTGACTTGTTTGTCCAGCACATTCCACAGATGCTCGCTCAGATTAAGACTTGTGGAATTTGGAAGGCAACAGCACCATGAACCCTTTGTCACATTCCTCATGTCGCAGTTTCCACAGGGTGGCTGGTTGCATTATCCTGTTAAAAAAAAAAAAAGCTATTGACATCTTCAGAGCTCTTGTGAAGTCCATGAGTTATTGCAGGGTTTAATGGTGCAGCATTGAGGTTTTGAAAAACACCCAAAGCTACAACAAGATCTACTGCAGGTTGGCTAACCAACATTATGCAGTAAAAGATATTCCTAGTAAAATGAAATAATTGTGTTACAAGATTTCCTATAAATATCGCTATATTGCTAATATTGCACTAGTTAAGTCATTTATATGTATTTGCATTTTGAATGGTACCTTGATTGAAATCAATAGTCAATTTATTCAGATTCATGACAGGCATTGTGTTTTAAAAGTCTGCAAATTTGCTTAAAATAGAGTTTTATATCATGATTTAATTTTTGGTTGATTTTTAAATAGATCCGTAGACTAACATGTCCCTGGCGTACAAAGATGATAGCAAAGGCATACACCTATCAACAGTTACAATAACACCACGATCAGGTACAGTAACTTGAATAAGAATGACATTATATATACTCTATTCGTAAACGTGTGACAGGACCATGTGTACCCAAAGCTCATTTAGGCCTGTTGAGACCAAAAGCCAGCCTGCCTGCCACAGTTAAACAGAAAAAGGCAATGTAGCAGAATACCCAGCACATCACAACTTGCTTAGCAGACAAAGAGCTCAAGGCTGTTGATTGGGCCTCCAAATTTCCCAGATCACAATCTGATTGAGCACCCATGGGATGCACCGGACAAATAAACCTGATCCACTTTGATCTGAGTACCCAAATGATCCACTACTAACATCCTGGCTCCAGAACCCACAGCACACCCCCTTTGGTCCCAAGGAGCCACGACTCAAGTGGCTAAAGCTGCCCCAGCAGAACAAGGGGAACCTAAATCCTAGGTGGTTTTAATTTTAATGGTTTTAAAATTGTGATTAATTGGTTAACCTTTACCATGTACAGTAAAAGGTTTGATTCGTCTGTGTATTTGTAGACAGAAATTGCAGATCATGAAAGAATTCTTTGGTTGTAAGTTAAGTGGTCTGTGTTCTTTTAGCGTGTTACTGTATGTAATCATTCCGAGTTTACATTACAGTGGCTGATTGTGTGTGGCCACTCTTTCACCAAATTTAGGTTGCCAATGCCAAAGGTCTGAAAGGCTTCAAAAAATTAATTTAAATAAGTGTTACCTCTCCTACTATGCTCATTTTTAAAACACCAATAGGAAGACAGCATTATGCAAGACTCACTAGGCAGCTGCAAATACCATAGTGAGAACAGTAAAAGGAAACTTTTCTAATTATTCATATTACCTCAGACTCACTTTGAAGAATGTTGTTGTTTATGCAATCCCATTTTTGGCATAAGCTTGCATCACACTGATTCATAATGTATGTAAGCAGAACATGGTAATTTTCTTTAATGGCAGAATCTTCATTATATAATCTGACATGAAAAACTTGTTATTGGACATACTGTTAAAGAATTCAGCCATGTTTTTATTAGGATCTCATGCAATGTGACAAAAGTGAAATTGCATAGACTGGCTTAAGATCCTTGGCATAATGTCTTGCTTTTCTTTGGACACCGGATACTAGCTGTCCAACCCCAAGTCAAAATATTCTGGATCCACTGCTTTTTACTAATAGAAAGAAGAAAAAATGCATACATAGTGTGTATCTCAGGAGGTTATAATGTGGGGCAGGGAGAATCATCAGACACAGGTAAGAGGATCACTCTCTAACTATCAGACTGATTATCAGCTAAATTATGTCACACAGGGATAGCAGGATTAGGCTGTGGAAATGTTTACGAAGACATTTTAACGAGCAAGTGCAATGTACGTCTGTAAAACAATTTGTTGAGATAGTAAAATTTTCTATGCAGAACACAAAGAAAAAATTTTTTGCAACATATGCTGAATTTTAAAGTCTCATGTTTGGCTTCATTCTTGTATTCCTAAAACAATTGTACAGTTTTAGCAATATTGAATGAGGTATTGTCATCTTCAAACAGAAAATCACCAGGATATAGTTGTTCCACCACAGGGTGCACACCTTCCTACAGAGTCTCTCACCTAATTGGGAAATGCCTGGTAAAAGTTTGGCAAATTCTGAAAAATAGATGTTGACTTTTTTGCTTTTATATACACCAATCATCCATAATATTAGAGCCACATAACATTACCATTGATTATCAATTATACAGTACACCGGTAAACGGAAGACAGGATCATGGACACCCAAGGTTCATTCATGCCTGCATAGACCAAGGGCCAGGCCATCCAGTCTGATCCCAAAGGTGTTCAATGAGATTGAGGTTAGGGCAGAGAAGGCGACTAGGAATTTCCTACTGCAGCTTTGGCAAACCATGTCTTCATGGATGTTGCTTTGTGCACAGGGGCACTGTCATGCTGGGACAGGTTTGGATCTCTCGATTCCAGTGATGGACATCTCAATGCTACATTATGCAGATCCATTCTATAGAATTTTGTGCTTCCAACTTTGTGGCAACAGTTTGAGGAAGACCCATATATAGCGGGTCAGATGTCCACATACTTTTGCTGATATAATTCTAAAGCATTCATTAACCTTAAAAAATATATATATTCTGGTCAACTCTGCAATAACACTCCCTGGATGGGCTGTCAATCCATCACAAGCCATCATTCACTTTGCAAATTTAAAGACCACTATCTGGCTTGTTTTGGGGAAGTGGAAGGGAATCTGAATGCCACACAAATAATGTCCTTAACTCAGGATTGATGCAGGGCAATTTACATTGTTGCATATAAAGTATCTTTTTGCAACCCCATACTAATGTCCCTATGCAAAATACTGTACAGTATAAAACTTTCTTAAACATGACCGTCAGTCTGATAGCCACAGAGAATGCAAATTTTACATCCCACTACAGACCACCCTTCATTAATGATATATAATTCTTTGAAAGCCATCTAAATCATGATTCTTTTTGCTGCTCAGGCAAAAATGAAGCAGAGACAGCGCAGACTGGACACAGTGCGGTAGAGGTAAGTAGACATTGTTTTTGCAGGTAAGTCCCTGCACAGTGCTTTTACACAGAAGATCAGTAGAGTTCAGGATGTCTTGTACTTAGCAAATAGTTTATTGTATTTAGCAACTAGGGCACACCAGCCATGGGCTGTACCTCAGGTGGTGTTCCAAAGTGCCACACCCCCTCAATCCTTCAGATCATCCACTGTCCCTCAAGGCATATTACCCCAAGGCCAAAGACAACAGCAGTCCCATGGAGGTCAAACTCATACAGTACATACTCAGTGCGTAGATCTTTTAGCAGGTTTATCTGGCAGTTTGGTTAAGTGTAGGAGAAATGAGTGATGCAGAAATTGTTGTCTTTTGGTGCCATGTAAATCCTGGAAGCACTAGAGAGAAGAATGAATCTACTGCTTGTTATGCAAATTTTGTATGTGGGCTTATTGTCTCCATTTGTGGCATTGCTTTGAACCAGACAATGTATGCAAATAGGATTATTATTTATGAATTACAGATTTTAAGGCTAATTTATAATGGAAAGAGAGAATAAAATATATGTGCAAAACCAGAGTGAGACACAGATAGTGTATGTTAATGCAGGAGCTCGTGGTGGTTAAATTAGCATGCATGTTAACACTAACACTAATTTAAGCAGTCACAATCTCATCTCCAACATCTCAATGGAAATATTAAGCGTTGCTCTTTACCCAATGGGCTGTCATTTACAGCGTGATCTTAGGTTTACTTCTGTGTGTGTGTATGTGTGTGTGAATGAATATTTAAGTAGTACCCTGCACCTTTTCACTGCGGCTTTGATTAATGGCCGCTCCTATCTGGACAGGCTCCTAGGATAAAAGTAATTACCATGCGTTAAATACTTCATTCTGATCACACATGCTGAGGTTAGTGAGGTGGAGCGAGTTGCCGCAGACATTCCCTGCCAGCCTGGGATTTGGTTAAGTGGCACTGCGGACATCCGTCACTGGCCGTGGCATTGTCAGCTTTCCGCTGATATTATCAAAGAGACGGTGTGAGCTGTGTAGTGTGCAAATGCCAAAGCTCCCCAGAGGGACATGGTGCTGTCGGAGCACATTGCAACATAGAAGGGGGGTCAGCGGAAAAGCTAGCTTCCTGTGTGTCCGTGTGTGTGTAAGATGTATAAAGTAGTTATCATACAATTTTATAATAAAACACGATGTCATAATTACTGTACATATGTTCTACCTCAGCACTGATAATTTTTCTGATCTGCTCAGAAAGTGCTTAGCTGAATAATTTTAACAACGTAATTTCGACAGTTCCTTTGATTGCAAGGCAAACTACAGATCTTGGCCAGAAAAAGAAAAAAAAAGTCACACACTCTAAGATTCCATCACCTTTAGCTTTGATTACAGCACATGGTGGCCAGTGTGAAAATGATTCCTTATGCTCACAGAACCACTCTATCAAAGTGTGAGGCCTTGAAATATCATCATATTTCATGTGTCATTAGGGAAGTAAAACTCTGTACTGTAGATGTGATACCCTGGTTGTTCAGTACATTAAGGTCAACAGCTGACCATATTATTATTATTAGATCCATGTTTTAACCACCCATACAATTGGGGGATTAGTAAATGATAAGTTTTCATAAATTAGATTTTTATTCGTTAATTATTATTAACGATGCACACTGTATCGTTGAATGAATAATAAATGTCTGTAAAGCTGCTTTCTTCATTGTATTGGAGATAGCAGCTTTACAGACATCTAACTGCAGATTTAGATACAGTACATAATGAGCTAGCCGGCATCAAGAGTGGTTAGAAAAAACTGCCTGAAATGAAGAAATCATGAAAAGAGCCAGACTCAGTATGGAATCTAACATCATTTGGTTGGCACCAAATTGAAATAATAATTATGATCATTTTAGCTTAAGTGAATTTTGCAGGCATTTTCTCATTGCTGTCATTTTTAATATTGCATTCTCCCTTAAGATGCTTACAGTCGTGCTTATGGTGCTTTGTTAATATTATATTATAATTATATTATAATTCCAGGCTCTCCATGTTAAGTATTCCGCAACTGCTGTAATGATGATAATGTGTTCTTGCCTGGCAAGCTTATTCAGGATAAAGAGTCACTTCAAGTAGAATAAACAAGTGTAGTTTACATAAAGGAGTGTGTGAGTGTGTGCTTAGGCAGAAAAAAAAAGTTTGATTAGGGATATACTGGTTGTTGGGATATATCTGGGAAAGACTCTCTCTCTCACTCTCTCTCTCTCTCTCTTGCTCTCCCCCTCTCACTGTCTCTAATGCAGTCACTCTTATACATGGCTTAATCCTAAAATTTTAATAACCGTTTGTAACTTTTTTATCCATTCCTTCATTTTCTATGCTGCTTATCCTGTACAGGGTCACAAGAACGCTGGAGTCTATCCCAAGAAACGTTGGGAAGAAGTACACCCTTCATTTGGAATTAACCTATTCTGCATGTTTTTGGACTATGGGATGAAACCAGTGTACATGGAGATAACCCACCAAGCACGGGGAGAACATGCACATATACAGTACCTGAGGCAGGAACAGACCCCTTGACCTTAGAGGTGCTAGACCACAGCGTCACCTACATATTTTTATGTCCTCACATATTCTAAGGCAAACCTCCATCTGCCATTAAGCCTGTGTCATAAAATTGTATTTAATTGCTTAACCTTATTAATCTCAAGTGATATAATCACTATAGGATCTTTGTGAGTGTGGGTGATTGTGCCATGCGATGGGTTGGCACCTATCCAGGTTTTACCTTGCCCTAAATTACCTGAGATAGACTCCAACCATGCTAGCATTCCCTTTTGAGCAACTAATGCTAGCTAAGAAATCACTTATTAGCACGTTAGTAGTAGCTGATGAGTTGTATGAATATTATATTAATGTAAGCAGCCCGGCAGCACGGTGGTTCTAGGTTCGATTCCTGCCTCGGATCTGTGTTCATGGAGTTTGCATGTTCTCTCCGTACTTGGTGGGTTTCCTCCAGTTTCTTCCTACAATCCAAGGACATGCATTCCCAAATTGCCATTCCCAAATTGCGCCTACTGTGTGAATGAGTGTGTAAGTGTATGTATGTGTGAGCCTTTCGATGGATTGGCACCCTGTCCAGGGTGTACCCTGACTCGTGCCCCACGTCTCCTGGGATAGGCTCCAGGCCCTCTTGGCCCTATACAGTATGTCGGATAAAGCAGTATAGACTATGAGTGAGTGTAAGTAGCTCTAGATAATGTCATCTGCTAAATGCCATAATTGTAAACTTATACCAATGGTCAGGTACATTTCATCAGGCAGTTAAATATAACTGTGTGAGTGACTTTGGGACTGACAAAAAGAAAATGCAATATAGCCTTTAAATATTTCAGCATATAAGGTTTATTAGAATCCAAGTATTTTATGTTAGCTTAAAAATAAAGGCATTACCGTATGAGAAATACTAATCAGAAATGCATTCTATGTTGTCAATACAACGATCATTCATAACATTAATACCACATACAATCATATATCAGTAACCTGGTGACAGTATCATGGGCAGTGAAGGTTCACCCATACCCCCATGGGGAGTAAAGGCCAGCATGTCTGGTCCAATCCTACAGACAAGCCAATTCAGAACAACTCGATGAAAAAGTCAATCCTGGCCACGATAGAAAGGTATCAGAACATCTAGTGCACCACAATGTGATGCACATGGAGCCGAGCAGACAAAGACCCCAAGACTACTGACCCGGCGTCCAAACTCCGAAGATCCAAATCTGATCAAGCACAGTTGAGGTTGCACTGGACAAACAAGTGTAATCCACGGAGGTGCCACCCTGTAATCCACAACACCCAAAGGATCTGCTGCTAAAGTTACAGTGCCAGACCACAGAGGCCCAGAGGGCCAGAGGACCAGAGCTGCCCTCAGTAGTTTATGACTAGAATGTTGTACATGTTAAATAGTACAGTATATAGGAAGGTCAACTATCAGACCATGTCTATAAACTTATTTACTAAGCTATCTTCCATACCATTACATCTTAAACCTCTGTGTCATATACTGAACACAAGTTGATTTGATTATCAATTTATATATCTAATTAGTCAGTAATTAAGTGTATACATGCGCGAATGTGTATAATACAGTAAGGTACAAGTGTATTAGGTATACTAGTGGTCTGTGTGTGAATATCCATTGCTCTGAAATTTTGGCATTTCAGAGACCCTCTGTGTGTGTTCAGCACAGTTTCTGTCCATCATTCAGCTAGAAACAGAGAATACAGGACAAGTCCCTGAGGATCTTTACCCTATCTATAAAGCTGAGAGAGCACAGATAATCTCAAGAACATTTTAAGCCTTTTCTCCTTGCACATAAAATCCCCTTATCGCTTTACTCCCCCGGACAGGCCGACACACCGCCAGTCATTCACTCAACTGGCTGTCTCCGCTAGTCAGAGTGATATGTTCTCTCAGGGCTCTGGTAGCATTTAGAAATCTACATGTCTTTTTATGTAGTCAGTGAATTCATTCCTTACGTTCACATACTGTACACATCATTAAATCTATTTAAATCTTATTGCAATGTAATTACATAATTTTGAAATATCTGGATCTCAATTATGTAAATGCCATAGGCAAATAAGAGATAAAGAAAAGATTTACAATAATGCCATAGATTGAGTATTTCTGATGTTTGTATTCGAACGTACAATGGGTACATGCCTCTTCTATTTCTCACTTACAGAGAAGGCAGAGATAATATCTATAAAATAAATGCAGTGTGAAATTTGAAGACATTTGTGAACATGATGATGAAAAGATGCTTCTTGTACCTACACTGCAGGAAGAAACTCATCAAAACTGTGCTTTTTAATGGATTATGGTAATAGCACAGAAGATTCCTGGGATGATGCTAATGCATATGCTTGGCACACTTAGATCAGCCATTTGAGGAGGTTGTCCACTCACTGCGTAGCCAGGAAAAAAATAAGCATAAAAGCACCTTCATTTTTAGTATGCAGTAGTCTGGTGTCTGAGGCCTTTCTGAAGACCGGCAGTGATTCAGTGCTCTCCTTGAATTTGAGTAAATTCCGAAGGTTTTCTGCTTGCGATTGTGGTAAATGTTTGCTTTCTGGTAGTCAGATGGTTTGTTTGTGGATGTGATGGTGTGGCACTCTCACCTAATATGTTTTTGAGAATTGTGTAGTTATTCCATTTTGCAGATGTTGTATTGTGTGGAAAATAATATCGTGATCAGACTGATACTTGTGGTTAAAGATAAGAAAAGATAACAAGTTTAAAATGTAATCCGAGGTGTTGTTTAAGGCATAGCAGGTGTTATGACTGTGAAATGAAGGCATGCATTTGGACATGTGTCTCCTGTGGCATAGATGTTTGTCCCCCTCACTTGACCCCCTCCCCATGTTTGACCTCCTATTTTTACCCTACTTTATCCCTTACCCTACCATGTAGATGTACGTTCCACATGACCCCTGACCCTGTGATGTTGGAGTGGTTGCCAAGGGAGACACAAAGGCCCTCAGTGTCTTCTTAACCACCAGCATTTCATACAGCCACATGCACACCGACACACTCCCACAACCCCTTCACCTCTAAATGATGACCCGAGTTCAGACCTCCACTTCTGTCTCACTCTAAGGAAATGTTCCGCACCCTGAGTCCCACCCCCACGCATGTCTGTTGTGATGTGTTTTTCACCAGAGGGCTAACGGCCGTAGAAGGAGGACAGTCTTATAACATGTGATGCTGTCTCTGGCTGTTTTCTAAACTAGGTGTCAATTCACAACAGGCTTCAGACGTACCAGCTCAGTGCAGTGCCAACCCCAGAGAGCGCCGCCCATCTTAACCAGCGGGGGGAGCTGGGCCAGGCGCCATGTGCCAGCCCTGCGCCCTCATACGCCCACCAGCGGCCCGACACGCTCATCCAGTGCCAGCAGATTGTCAAGGTCATCGTGCTGGACAAAGGAGGTCATGGGCATGTTGAGGCCCTCCTCGGTCAGAGCCCCACCCACCAGCTTATCTCCTCACCTGATGGGGGCGGAGCCCAGCGGGAAAATGATGGGTCTCAGCCTCCGCTACCTCCGCCTCCTCCACCCTACAACCATCCTCATCAGTACATCCCCCCTGATCCCCGATTATCCCTGCATAGGACCCTGAGTGGCTCTCGAAGTATAGTGTAGAGCTTAAAAGAGAAATGTGGAAAAAAAAATCTACATAGATAACCTTCATGTGCTTACCATTTGTGTATATATGTAAACATACAGAGAAATATAATGGAAAGAAGAAGAAAATACTCACATATAAATACATATATTTAAGGTAAATGAATTTTAAAAAATAAAAAAGGTATGTACTTTATTATCTTTGCAAATATGTGAACAATGCAGTGGAAAGAAAATTTACTTGATTCAAGCCGATTTTGAAAAAACAAAATGTAGTTTTAAAATACAGTATATCTTTGTCACTTTGAACTCTAACAGGTTGTACCAGTTATTAATTGAAGAAAAAAAATTCTCTGGTATTTTTAGAGACATATCAGAAAAAAAAGATTCAGATTAGTGTAATGAAAAACATCCCAATTCCACAAGGACATCCTGTCTCTTTTATTACCTTCCTGTAAAACCTGCTGTGTGTATATGCGAGCACTAAACTGATGGGTGACATATGTGCCAAAATAAAAAAATTAAAAAGAAAAGAAAATATTTTAACTGCAATATTTTGGTCCACATTGTTCTTTTAAAATGCGGATCTATACCAAACCTTGTTATTGCGCAACATTAAAAAAAAAAAAAAACGTTCATTCCTCTGCTTTCAGCCAATCACATATAGTTGTCTAGAACTCTTTGCATCTGCTATTGCTCTTTTGCTCAGGAACTCTAGGACGTATATGAACATGTAGCATTTCAGAAAGTAGGTGACACTAACAAAGAGGACTTTTTAATCCCAGCTTCCCTTTTTGCACACATGAGTATCTGCTTGGCATTCTGTGAACCAATTTTAAAAGCAGCATAATGACTTGGACTGTTTCCTGTTTCATTGACACACATTTCTTCTCTATGATCGGCACTTACTGGATATATTAAACCCTTAAATATATTGGACCTTAAGTTCACGTAGCATCATTTTTTTCCCCCCCACCAGTATAACTTTGTTCATCTTTTGATGTGACACTTAAAACAAGATGAGCATTTTTGGGAGAAAACACTTAAATTTTATTGTTTGTTTAGTCAAATGTATGTGGAATGGGTGGTGGGTGCAAGGGCCTGTTTTGTTTTGTACTAAATGTAAATATCATATTCTGCATCTGAGTAAGGTGTTCAAACTGTTTTCGTTCTGGTAAATGTTACCGTATTTTTTTACTTTTTTATTTTTTGTTCTCATCTCAGACAGGTCATTGTCTGCCTGGTCTGGAAGTATTAATCATAATCATCATCGATATGTCTTGAATAGGTGTTCATATATATCATGTCGAGTGAAAGGTTGGGTTATAATTACACTGCTGCTGTTCAATGCTCCCTATCTGATCCAGTATCCCATGTTTCATTTCACACACATTTCCATTCAAGGTACTGGATATGAGACCGACCAAATCTCCTTGGAGCTCGTCTGTAGCCTGAGTTGATTTACTGGACCTGACTTGTTGATTGGATAGCGTCAGACTGCCTATTCCCATCTCTGTCACCTCTATCACCCTACCTATCCGACCACTGCTCCTTATATCTCCAAAAATAAAACTAAATGAACAAATAAGGTACATAATAGACCCCTGTCTTTCGTCAAGGAGAACTCCGTCCTCCCTTATTCCACCTGGTTTGAAGTTTAAGTTGCAGGCATTGCTTCATAGAGCTGAAATTCGTCTAAAATTCGAGATTAAAAATATAAAAAGAATTAGACATGGTTCTGCAGTCTTCAAATCATAAAGCTCCCCCGAAGTTGAACCGCTTGCTTTCTGTGTGTGTGAAATATTGGATGAATGACATTTATTTTTCAGAAGGTGAAAACCTCCCAATAAACTCTACACAGCTCTTGCTTCCCTGAGTGTACAGTATAGTGCCTGAAAGATATAACCACACTATATGTGCTTATAGGGTATATGATATTTAGGTAGAGTCACAGCAAATGCAGCCAAAGGCTACGATGCTATTGCTAGCTCTGGATTATTTGACTGATACTGAAAGGGCTAGTATACTGAGTAGCTGCCTTTAAATAACACTGATTTTTTGCATCGGCCTAGCAGGGTGTGCTTACGGGGCTCTGACATTTGAACCATGTTTTTCCCATTTGCTTTGACCCATTTTCTTCTCTGTCTGTGTGTTATCTACATGCTAATAAAATAAAAATTTCTGTATAGACAGTTGAAGTTGAGGAGTGCCTTTTTCTTTTTTTCTTTTTGTAACATTAATTAAAGCAACAGTTTTAATGTTTTATCCTGATTATTTTGGTTGTCTATAAATAAGGTTATGGATTTGACACTGTATGTGTTACTAATTATGACCCACTATATTGATTTAATGTTTAAACAATGATTTAATCTTTTCAGAGATGATGCAAATATTTTTTATGATCAAATTCTTGCAGGTGCTGTTCGCTAAAACGCACACAACTATCTTCAACCCATATATGCATTCCTGTCATTGTGAGTCTGTACCTTGACCTCTGCCTTCACTGTGCTACAGTATATGTGTGATCGTTTCACCGTGGGTGCTGCCCCCTAGTGAACAACCAGCCAACATAGACGCAACCAAAAGAACAGATCACTTTGAGGAAATTATATCCCATTGGAAATCTTCGACTAATCGTATTTAAAAGAATTAGACCTGCTTTTATAAGATATTATGATACTGTAGATAGATTTTAGGTATTTTTCCCTTTATTTGTGAGGCATCAAAGGTACAGTGCTAGAGCAGCAGGTAGCTTTGATGCACTCACAGCTTCATGTTCTCCAGTTCAGGGGGGCGGGGCTCATGCCTAGTGTTTTTTAGATCCTGTGCCCTGCCCAGGATACCGTACTACTGTAGACAGTGCTAAATGAAAACCAGAAGGTAAATACATTTCATATTATGTTTTGGTTTTAGAGAAACGACAGTTAACTGTATGTAAGTGTTTCCAATCTTGCCAATCTAGATCATATATAAGCTAAATTTTATATAAATCCATACATCTTGTAAAAAACAGTTAGACAATATTGCAAAGAAAACTTTCGACATAATCTGTTTGTCCACTGACAAATTCAACATATGTACAGTACAAGCTTCGAATTGGAATCTTAGCCTTTATTGTACACTGTTTCTAAGAGGATAATTTTTGTACACATAAGCAAAGAAAACAACTAAGGAGATTTCTCCAAAATATTATTAAACCCTGTAAGGATAGCGGTCCCCTTAACTTGGTGGAAGAACTGATCGGAACAGTGGTAGGTAAAATTCATGGACAGAGATCACTTAAAGATTTTGCTGTATCATTATAAAAAGAAATTACATTAGAAATCACAACAAGGTGTTTGACAACAAGGTGTTGAGAGTTCACAGGATGTGGACTAAACAGATTTGTGGCTGTAGCCCAGGCATATGCTAGGAAGCTAAATATTAGACTTTGGAGCATTGGAAAAAAGGTCATGTGGGCTGATGAGTTCAGATTGACTTTATTTCAAAATGATGGGAATGTCAGGGTAAGAAGGAAAGTGCATGAAATTATGCACCCATGCATAGTGCCTGCTGTACCAAATATGTAACACCTATGTATACTACCATCCTCTGGAGGCAGTTTTATGATCTGGGGTTGAAGGTATCTGGGGTTGGTCAGGTCTAATCTCAGTAATGTTCTGTGGAAATAAAATGAAATGACCAAGAAAGATTACTTGTACTGTATATACTGTATATTCTCTAAATCTAAATATAAGTATACATTAATGTATATGTTAAGGGGGAAAAAGGTATTTTTCTCATACTATGTACATTCTGCAAGATGAAATTGCATCCTGAAAAAGGCATTAGTATGTTGTTTGAGTGAGTCTTTCATATTCTTACAGTATATTACAACTTCATATTAGTTCACTGTCTTGAGATACCACAAAGAACAGATATTAGTGCTGTGCTTTTCTGGAGTGGCCTCAGTTTTCAGGTGACATCAGACAGAAGCTTCACCCATAATTCTTTCTTGATAATGTTGCCGTGTTACATGATTGTCATCTTTTGGCACAGCTTCTTCGGTCGGCTTTGTCATTTTGTGCCAGCGCTGTGGAGGACAGACAGCGTTTCTGTGTGGTTAGCACTACTGTAGCATGTCAACACCTTGTACAAATACATTAACGTTATAAAGGTCAGATTAGATGATAAACAGCCTTGCCTGACGAATGCTTCCCTTGATACTGACGAACATGTAAATGATGTATCCGGGAATGAGAAGCATGGATGATAGAGCCATTAACCAGCCGATGCCCTGTCCCCAGCCTGGGAACACGTACTTTCCCATTGTCAAAGGCATCATCTCTATTGCACTGAAAGTGAAAACTCCCTACACAAACCAAATATTATTTTTTTTAAATGATAATATTTAATATCATTCTTCGGTTGGATCAAGCCAAAACAAATTCTATAAATAACGTAATTACATTACATTTTTTATTTCCCACTACTAAATACCAGTATGTTTTTTTATGAACACACACTTTCTTACCACACAAATTGATGGGGTGAAGTAGAGCCAACAGAGTTTCCACCAGCCACACGGCCGATAGCCGATCATCTCCTCAATGTTTCTATAGAACTGCTCCGCTCCTTCAGTCAAAGAGACAGAGAGATCAGAAGGCAGCAATTATGTCCTCTTAGAATTATAAGGTTACATTGTATTTTTAGCTGTCCTAAATTGCTTTTCTCCTTGGTAGTGCTGATCAAATTTGTAGCTGTCTTTTGTTAACTATTTTTAAATATAAGGTCTTTTTTTTTTCAAACTAATCAGCACATTACAACAACAATCACGAAGGTGGACATTTTAATAAGAAGCTAATTAAACTTGTCTATATATACAACGTCTTTTTTTTTTTTTTTTTGGTTTTTGAAATAAAAGGGTATGCTTTTGAATTCATTAAAATCAAGGATCACCTGCACTACCGTTCAAAAGTTTGGGGTCACTTTCTAACTCCATGATGGTTCCTGATTTTTATTTCTTTCTACATTGTAAA
>JAQMYL010000004.1:15046368-15059912 GCA_030014365.1 Clarias pachynema | reverse complement strand
ACACACACACACACACACACACACACACACACACACACACACACACACACACACACACACACACACACACATTATTTCCCTTTCTATGCCTGGGAATCCTTCTTATGGTATATACATTCATTATACAAGGAATTAATCTGTGTTAATTAGAAGGTATATACAGTATCATACCTGATGCAGCCAACTCCTGGATTGGTTTTTTGGTGATGTAGGACATGAATCCTACAACAGAGAAGATGACTAAGCCAGCAAACATGCTGGTGAAGGAGTTTATGCAGCACACAATGATGGCATCTCTGCAACATGGATAGGATTTCACAGACAAGTACGTTAATGATAATCTTATTGAAACCTACATCACTTTGCAAAGCTTTTGTAATAAAAGAGTCCTACCTGTATACATTGTTATTGAAGGGATTGTAGCTGCCCAAAGCAATCAGAGAACCTAAACCCAGACCATAAGAGAAAAAGATCTGGGTGGCAGCATCCAGCCACACCTAAAAAATTGGGGGAGGAAATATTTGCTCTCACTCATTCACTCATTGTCTATACCGCTTTATCCTGTATTCAGGGTCGCTGGGGCCTGGAGCCTATCCTAGGAGGCTTAGGGCATGAAGAGGGGTACACCCTGGACAGGGTCCCAATCCATTGCAGGGAACACACACATACACACACTCACACACTCATTCATACACCATGGGAAATTTGGGAACGGCAATTAGCCTAATTTGCAGGTCTTTGGACTGTGGGAAGGAAAACGGAGTACCCAGAGGAATCCCACCAAGCACGGGAAGAACATGCAAACTCCATGCACAATCACTAACCACTAAGCTACCGTGCCTCCAAATGTGTTTCTCTTTTTCACATACAATATCTGAACCATAATTGAAAGTTAGCATTCAAAATAAGCTTGCCATCGAAAGTGAAAAGAGTGAAAATTGTATTTAAAGCTTTCTTGCAGACTCCACTGAAAGCCACCAACATGCTTATTCTTTAGAAGCAAATATGAAAAAACAAAGAATGGACTCACAAACATTTATAAGGGAAAAGAAATAGTTTTTATAATGAGCATCATCAAAATCACTCTCTCTACCTCATCTTCGGAGGTAAATGTCATGGCGTTTGACCAACAGGAGCCTCGCTGTTGCCTTGACTCAACCAGACACTGTCAGATATTAAACCAGTGCTCGGGGAATTGTCAATTTATTTGAGTTTTGTTTTCTTGGCTAACTTTCACATTTCTTTGAATGCTTTTAAATATTGTAACTTTGTCTGCCACCATCTACAGTATGTAGTATATCTAGTGCAGAGCAGACAAATGTGCATCACAGATAATTTGATGGCTGATTCTTTGTTTACAAACAATCAATTTCATTTATTTTAAGATGGTACTGTATGTAACAAAACTTCAAAGCATGACATTAAAGGGAGAGGTCTTTTCAAGATTTAAATCAAAGTTGATGCATATATAATTATAATACAATAGGTCTTAGTCATTATAATTTGCTTTACACACCTTGTTCAAGTGTTTCACCCAGAGTACAATGCATGTAATCAGGGCCAAATTCTTTATATAAATGCATTCCGAAGTTCAGCTTAGACGGCTATGAAGCTTCTGCAGTCCCACTGAGATAAATTGTGCTGATATCTTTCAAAGATATGCTGTATTTAGTTAAAATTTATCTCTTCTGGTTAGCCAGGGGGGAAAAAAACAGTTTCTACTAAATACACCATAACTTTAAAAGAATGCATTTTTTTCATGAATGAGGTTTGAAGAATTTGTCATTAATTACTTATATTGTATGTACTCTCTTTCCAGGTCACAAACATGGTCGATGCACAGAGCAGAAACATTTTATAGCGACTAAGACCTATGGCAAGGTGTTTTCAAGTCTGACAATTTAAATCAGACTTGAAAAAACCTGAAATATTATTATATGAAGGAACCACACATTTAAAAAGAATTCCAACTTGCATGAACTTTACACAAAGCATGGCAGGTTTAGAAAGCTAATAAAAACACCTCAGTGTCATTTTGGGGAAATATTTTCATGTTTTCTTACAGTACTGTAGGTGTGGATATGTAAATATATTCCAGGCAAAAAAAAAAAAAAAAAAACATTTTGCTGAAAAAATGACAGACTGCCTCATATTTTAATATACAATCTATATTCACTTCACTTTATATATTTAGATTTATAGGTTGAACACTTGGCTGAAAATAGTGCGCAAACCTGTCATTGAGGTAAATGCTGGGTTCCTTAATAAATCTAAAATATGAAAAATGTATACTTCATAATTTAAATGTCCTCAGGATTGTTCTACGATGCACAAATAGAAAAAAAAGAAAGAAAGAAATGTAATGTAGATGTATCCAGACTTTTAAGGGCCTCCCAGATCCAGTTTTGAATTTTAAGCTTCTGTACTGTACTGTATCAATTTGCTTATTAATTATTTTGCGATAATCTTCATAGAATACCTGTAGTATGAATTATATAGTTGTACATTATCTTCTATTCACATTTAATTCATTTATTTGACCTAATTATTTTCCCTTTTTGTACAAGCTGGAACATTGCACAGTCTTTTACGTTATGAGAACCATTACCCAAGTGAACAAGCACGCCTGGATGCAGGTGGACTCTACCTCAGATTTCTGGAGCTTGTTAAAATCTGGGGTGATGTAGAACAGAATGCCATCTTTAGCCCCTGGGAGAGTGATGCCTCGGAAAAACAGGATGAAGAGCATGAAGTATGGATAAGTAGCAGAGAAATAGACCACCTGTGGAAGGTGAAACACTAAAATTTGATGTTCTGCCAGATATGCTTTCATTGGGATTTATTTATTCAGTAGAGCAGAAACCTGGTTTACATTTTAAGTTAATGAAATTGTGCTTAATTGCCAATGTCCGTGAAAATTTTGGGCCACTAGAGAGTGCACATATGCCAACTGCATCAGAATTCAATTATCTTCTGGCAACAAGGATCAACTGAATGTCCTGATCGTGTTTTATTGTCTCTGAACAGTATTTATAAAGAGTGTTAAATTTTAACACTCATTTAAATGATTGTGAATGAGCAAAAAAGAAGTTGTGAGAATCTAGACCAGAGATGCCAAAAGAACCAGTGTGTGTGTGTGTGTGTGTGCAGGTCTTCATTCCAACCTGGCACAAGCCACACCTGAGTTTATTGAAAGCCAAGAACAACTAATTAAACAGGTAGAATCAGGTGTGGCTTCTGGTTGGTTGGAATGAAAATCGGCAAACACACACTGGAGAAGATTTAACACTTAGGATCTAAACAGATTCTTTTGTGAATTCTGCATATAAAAACATATTGCCATATGTAAAGTAATAAGCATGTATTGTGCGCCAAACCTTTCCAGTCCATTCAACCCCTTTCCAGATGGAGAAATAGACAAGAACCCAGGCTAGAGCAAGAGTCCCAGCCAGCGGCCAACGCAACTCACCCGGCTCCTCCAGGCCACTGGTCAGCTGGTGCATGTTCCTCCTATAATGTCACACACAAGTTATATATATGCTAATTTGACTTAAAAATCTGTATAGGGACATAAATGATCCTGTTAATGTTATTTATGCCTTACATGCTGATTTTTCTATTCACAGAAGATTCTCTTATATATACACAGCATAAGAAAAACATGTCAATGTCTGAAAAGTAGGCTTAATCTTACAGTACAAGCTTCAGTGCTCAGATTTTAACAGATCAAGCCTGACATGACCATCTGTCAGCCAGAAGAGGTCACACTGGGGTGAGGCTTCAGCAATTCACTTTGATGGTAAGTAAGATGGAGGAGAAATTGAGCACAATCATGGGTGCACATCTGAAGTGCTACAATCCAGTGCTCAAAAACTATAAAGCTTACCTTGACATACTTACCTTGTGTGTATACAAAGAGATATTTATATATACAGTACAGTACATCTTACACTATGATGATTATCAGGTGGAAAGTTTATAATGTTATAATGTTACTCATAATGACCTGCTCAATGTTGTTCTTCTAATATTACTTGGCTCTGATGCTATCCTTAGCTATCCTAAGCAATTTGTGCTTAAAAAGCTAATCAGGTTTCTACTTACTCCCAAAATTCAGTTACAGCACTGGTCAGGTTGGTGGTGTCAGTCAGGCTGTAGTTAGAAAAACACTGATCGGTGTTCCAGGGATTATCACAACTCTGCCAAGGTAACTCCTGTCAAGGTAGTAAAAGAGGGATGGTAAGGTGGAAGAATTGATGGATGGGCAGATGACCAAATCTGGATAGCGAAATTAGTGGTTTTAAATTCCAGACTTGTTAACATGTTCAGTTTATGCTTTTCAGAGATGGATTTTTTCTTCCTAAACATTTAAAACCGTTTATTAAAGACCTGCTGATTATCTGAATGTTATTAGTTGGACCTTTACCAACTAAAACTCAGGTTTTACAATGTGCTCCAAAAACAACATCAGATATCACAGATTTATTAAATCTTTAATGAAACATGTTACATGTACTGTATAAGATGAATAAGTTTCAATAAATGCATAAATTCAAAGAGGTATGCCAGTCCAAAGAGCATGTTTTTATTCCAATAGCTCAGAGAGCAATTGTGGAAAATATTCCTCTGCTCCAAAAAAAAAAAAAAAAAACAGATAGAAATTATTTCTGTTGGGGCTTTGTGCACTGTAAAGCAGAGATGGATTCACTAAAAGCCAGGATGATGGCCTCAGGGGAGATTCACACCCAACAAGGGATAGAGCTCCATGAATGTAACAATAGAAGCTGGAGCTGGAGAAATAACCTCTTACAGAGGAGCAAGAAAGATTGCTTGGTAAAGTATGTGAGAAAGCCATTTTGAATCTCAGTTCTCAGTTCTCAGAGTCTTATACAATAAGTCACCAACGTCACTGTGCAGGTTTAGAGGTTATGGAACACAAGCTTACTTATAACTTAATGAATAAATTCCATGATTATTAAATGCATTTAAGTAATTGGCAAATAAATGATGCAATCATGAAAGATTTAATGGGAAAAAAGTGGTGATACATGAATAGACGGTTACTGAAGCAACGAAGAGGCAGAACATACTGATCTGAAGGAGCTGAACAGGTAGTAGAGGGCCCAGGAGATAATTACAATGTAGTAGATGTTGAGCCAAAAGGACAAAACTGCAGCAGCCAGACCTACACCTGAGTAATAGAAGAAAAGAAGAAGAAATAGAAGAAATAATAGGACAGGCACACAGAGAGAGAGAGAGAGAGAGAGAGAGATAGAGAGAGAGAGGGGGGGGGGGGGGGCTAACATTGCATATCAACACTTAAT
Organism: Clarias pachynema; assembly: GCA_030014365.1. Lineage (NCBI taxonomy): Eukaryota > Metazoa > Chordata > Actinopteri > Siluriformes > Clariidae > Clarias > Clarias pachynema. The sequence continues at coordinate 15,054,588 of JAQMYL010000004.1, read as the reverse complement.
TTAAATATTAAAATTTTAACAACAGTCCCTGAGACAAAATCAGATTCACAAAACATAAGCTTTCATGCCCTAATAAGAAAACTAGAGGAATGGATCTTTCCATAAGATGACACCAAAAAGAAACCTTAAAATAAAGTAATTTAGTGTGCTAAAGGATGTTCAGCATAAGCATTTTGTGAATTAGACTATGTTCACATTACAAGCGACATTGCTCAGTTTAGATTTTTGGTCAAATATAATTTTTTGTATGTTGATGTACTGTAATGACAGTTCACATTCATAATTAGAAATTACTTTTATCTGACTCTAATGTTGATGTGTATGTCTTATTAAATGGCATGCATGTGAACATTGATACATTTTTGATCGCGCCATCTGTGTTCATGTAATAACACATTAATTTTAAATAATGGATGTGATATTTTAGCAAAGAAATTACATTTTGAGTGGAGGATGGCAAGCAGTTAGTTGGTTGTATTTTTTGAGATCCAGAGGAGGGAAGCAAAGCAGAAGCCTCGCTTTAGCTGTTGCTAGCTATGAAATCCTTTCACTGCCGGTGCTGAATGACGTTAACGAGCGCCTATTGCATGTGCATGAATTCCTATCTGCCCATTCTCATTCATTCTCTACCTGATCTAAGACCACATTTAAAAGTGATTCTGATTTGATCTGAAAAGATCTAAAAAATAAATAAATAAATTTAAAAAAATCAGATCTGTGTAATATTACAGTAAAAAAATCTGAATTTAATCACTTCAGGCTTCTAATGTAAACGTACCTTAAAAGTCCTGGAAAGGACAAAGAACCAAGAGCATCTGCTGGTTGAGGCCAGGCATTCTCAGACTTTTTAGTGCAAGATTATAATAAATGTCCAGAGCTCACAGATCTTTACTGTGTTGCACAGTAAACAATGCATCAATCAATCAATCAATCAATCAATCAATCAATCAATCAATTAATCAATCAATCAATCAATCAATCAATCAATCAATTATTGATTAATTATTAATTTCACCTACCTTCTTTGTTGGTTCCTTTTGTATATGTATTGCTAGACGCTTATTGTTTCCATGCACTGCACCTTCTCTTGCCATTTTTGTGTCCATTTCGGACCATAACACTATTAACTTAAGTTACCAAACTGATTTTATCTTAGCAATCACATTACAACATGCCTCCCTAGCCATATACTGTAGAAAACAGCAAAATTAAAGGAACCTAGATCCTTATTCAATCCCCTAGCAAAATTAACTTAAAATAAGATTACGACAGAAACATGCATAGCGATAACACATAGTAGTGAGGACTTTTTTAAGGCAAATTTTTTTTTTTAATTCATGTAGGTAACTAGCAGATCAGCATTTAGAATGTTTTACCAATTTCTCCCATCTCTTCAGCATCAATTCTGTACCAACACTACCAATTAAATGTTTGGACACACCTTGTAATTCCATGGTCTTTTCAGATTTTTCTTTCTTTCTGGCTACATACTTAAATCTTTTAAATTACCAGTTATTAAACATCTGATTAAGAAACCTGACCCTGATCCATGTCAGTTTTCCACCTATGGGAAAACCTCCCCTTTCTCTTAAAGATCCTAGTAAAGATTGTAGCACAGCAGGATCAGATAAATGATCTCCTCTGATCAGGGCTGTGTCTCTTTGCTTGATTGACCTTAGTGCAGATTTGGACAAAACTTGTCATATTATTCTTCTTGACAGATTAGAAAATGATATAGGAGTTACAGGAAAGGCCCTCTCCTTGCTCAGGTCTTATTTGACTAATCTTTATCCATTTTAAAAGTTTCATGTTCCACAAGATTCAGTTTTGCACCAGTTACTATTTTCCTTTTATCTGCTTTCTCTGAGATAATGATAATTCTCTGGATAAATATATTTCCCAAGTATGGTATTAGGTTCTGCTGTTATGCTGTTCCAGCAATGCCAGATGAGAGACATCAGCTTAATGAAGACTGAGAAATGTGTGAAGCACATTAAACACTGGATAGCTACTAACTTCTTTCTCTATAATTTTGACAAGACAGAAGTATTGGTACAAGGTCCACATGCAGCTAGAACTAAGTTTCTGATCACATAGTAACTCAAGATAACCTTTCCAGGTTTCATCATCAGCAATAAAAGACCTCAGTGTGATCACTGACTGCAGTCTTTCATTTAAAGTTCATCTTGATAATATTACTCGAATAGTCTTCTTTCATTTCAGAAATATTGGCAAGAAGGTGTGATGCAGAGAAAATAGTTCATGCTCAATTCTTAGAAATTAAGGCAGATATTTATCCCCCATGCAGTACCCTCTGGCATCTAATTGGCCAGGACAACAACCCCAAACAGACAGCAAATGTCATTAAGAACTATCTTCAGTGCAGAGAAGATGAAGGAGTCCTGGAAGTGATAGTTTAGCCTCAAAAGAGCCCTGATCTCATCGTTGTCAAGTCCGTCTGGGATTAAATGAAGAGACGGAAGGATTTGAGGCAGCCTACATCCACAGATGTAGAACCAAGTCCTCCAAGATGTTTGGAACAACCTGCCTGCCGGGTTCCATCCATAACTGTGCAAGTGTTGGCCAGAGCTGAGATGAGCCAGAGCAAACACTGATATAGTTTGGACTTCATTTGTGTTCATATTTACTATTGCTAAAAACAATAAATTACAGCATTATTTTCCACACCAGTATAAAGCTTTTGCACAGTACTATATTACACACCTTCTAATTCTATGCTCCTTCCTGATTTTCATTTCTTTCTACATTGTAAATAAATTCTGATGCCATCTGCTACTTAGGATTTGTAAAGTTTTCATAATGGCTCTAATCTGAGGTGCTTTTAATTGGTGATTTTTGAGGCTGGCAACTTTAAATGAACTTCTCTATTGCCAAAAGTATTCACTCACCCATCCAAATAATTAAATTCAGGTGTTCCAATCACTTCCATGGTTACAGCTGTATAAAATCAAGCACCTAGGCATGCAGACCGTTTCTACACACATTTGTGAAAGAATGGTTCACTCTCAGGAGCTCAGCATGAGAGTATGCCGTCTGTGCAATAAGTTCAGTGAAATTTCCTCGCTACAAAATATTCCAAAGTCAATTGTTAGTGGAGGATTGGCACCCTGTCCAGGGTGTACCCTGCCTCGTGCCCGAAGCTTCCTGGGATAGGCTCCAGGCCCCCCGCGACCCTGAATACAGGATAAAGCGGTATAGAAGATGAATGAATGAATGAATTGTTAGATAAGCTCAAGAACAATGCATAGAGAGCTTGCCGGAATGGGTTTCCATGCTGAGCATGTGCATCCAAGCCTTACATCAGCAAGTGCACTGCAAAGCACCAGATGCAGATGTGTAAAACACATCGCCACTGGACTCTTGAGCAGTGAAGTTCCCAGGAGTGACTAATCACGCTTCTCTGTCAGGCTATACAATGGATGAGTCTGGGTTTGGCGGTTGCCAGGAGTTCTTTCTGACTGCATTGTGCCAAGTGTAAAGTTTGGTTGAGGGGGATTATAATGTGTGGTTGTTTTTCAGGAGATGGGCTTTGTCCCTTAGTTCCAGTGAAAAGAACTCTTAATGCTTCAGCACACCAAAACATTTTGGACAATTTCATGGTCCCAACTTTGCGGGAATAGTTTGGGGATGGCAACTTCCTGTTCCAACATGCCTGTGCACCAGTGCACAAAGCAAGGTTGAATGAGCAAGTTTCGTGTGGAAGAACTTGTCAGTCCTGACCTCAACCCGATAGAACACCTTTGGGATGAATTAGAGTGGAGACTGTGAGCCAGGCCTTCTCATCCAACATCAGTTCTGACCTCACAAATGCGCTTCTCGAAGAATGGTTGAAAATTTCCATAAACACACTCCTAAATCTTATGGAAAGCCTTCCAAGAAGAGTTGAAGCTGTTATTGCTGAAAAGGGTGGTTCAACATCATATTAAACCTTATGGATTAAAAATTGGATGTTACTAAAGTTCACATGTGAATATACCATTATTTCCTTCTTTGTGAAAAAATTCTGACACTTCATTAAAGTAATAGTGAAATAGTGGTTCAATCATCATATTTTAAACTTAAGGTCCTTTTCAGTTCAGTGAAGAGAGAAATATAACAGAAATGGTGGTAAATCTTCCCAAATTACATTAATCTGATTATTTTGGCTACTGCAGAGGCAGGTTTCTTCAGAGCAAACAGACCATATTGTTCCATTCATCTTATTGGAGGGCAGGAACTGTCTAACACAACGAGCATGTGTGTTTCTTTACATCTGTACATTTCATACCCTTCATCATGGGTATGAGTTTCCAGACGCCTAGTCCTCCCACTGATGTGTACTGTCCTAGTGCAGTCTCCAGCAGAAATAGAGGAATCCCAGCAAACACCAGTGTAGTAAAGTAAGGAATAAGAAATGCCCCTGGAACAAATAAACAATTATATTAATTTTACATTTTCTCATGTTCCATATGAATATGTTTAACTGTAACTGCAGACACTTTAATAAGGGATAACAATTCCTTGAGGATAATCACTGAAGTTCTATTCTCCTGAATCTGCAGGGGAGAGTGAATTGTGATATGCATGGCTTCCTACCATTTACTGCGAGCTTCTATCTCTGTTCAGCTATTTATTCAAATGGTGAGTCACAAATTTGCAGCTCAAAAGAAATCAATGAGTGAGTGCAGTTATTTAGAGGACATGTCAGCAGGCAAATGGCATCAAGCCTAATGAAGTAGGGAATCGTAGGACACTGACATTAGCGCAGCTATTAATAAGCCATTTCCTCACCTGAATATCCGACCATTTAAAATGACAACCTGGATACATAAATTTAGCTTCTGAGCAGAAACCAAAATTACAATTTTGTCTTTATACTGCTTAAAATTATTTGGTAGTGGACATGCTGAGTTTGTGTAACATTGGTCATTAACAAAGGCCTGGGTACAAGCTTAGCTGGTATGAATGGTATTTAAGCTGGAATATAACTTGCAGTTAGATTGTGTAAGGTGAATATTTTTTTCAAATTTTTGTGAAACCAAAAACAACAACATCACAAACAGTCTTAAAAAAATACTTAGACTGGAATAAAGGAGATATGCTGGGGCACTCGTGTCAGGTGATTACACACTGCAAAGCCTCCTAGATTTGTGTTGATATTTTTCAGTCCATTTCACTGATACATCCGTAACACATTAAAAGCTGGTGCACTGAATGTGAATGAGGAAGATCTGTCATCCTTTCTGGCCCAAAAATAAAAATTATATCTATCGAAGATGCACCAAGGACACAATGTGCAATCAAAGTAAAAAAAAAAAAAAGCACAGATAACAGAACCATAAGTTTAGTGTTTTAAAGTTTCAACAAACAGGTTATAACTTTCTGGATCTTTTTTTTTTGTTGTTTCTTACCGCCTCCATTTTTCCCACAAAGATATGGGAATCTCCAGACATTTCCCAGGCCAATGGCATATCCTATGCAGGATAGTAGGAAGTCAAACTTGCCCTTCCAGGTACCTCGCTCAGGAAGGGTCTTCTTGCTCTCATCCAGAGCAGAAGTCAGACTGTGGTTAATCTCCTCAAATGGTGCAGCCTGCTTGAGTTCTGATGGTGAGTTGAGCTGCACAGAGCTGTCCCCTGTTTTTCCCATGACAGGGTCTCGGATGTTCCACAATCCACCTAAGGACTGGAGTTATGTGTTAAACAATTTTTATTGTAGTTATAACACTGGTCTGTACTTACTGAATGTCCAAAATGTAACTGGATTGTTCCACAATTTATTGGACACACTAACAGTTCATGCAACTATAAACAGAAACATGGAAGACGTTTATTCTGGTTCTTTTGTTAATTTTAATTACTAAGTTTATGTACAGTACGTAACCAAAAGTAACTTAATCACTTAAGATTCATAATTTCCAAAAAATAATAGTTAAAATTTAAGTTACTACCACATAAAAATCCACATTATAAGTCTAGAACTGTCCTTGACATCAGTATTATCTTTATTTAAAGGTCCAAGCTGCTTTGCTTCACAACACTGAGGTTTTCCCTAAAAAAAATTAAAGGGGTATCTTCTATAAGCATTTTTTGAACATAGGATGTTTATACTATGTTTAAGCAGTAAATTGTGTCAGAATCACTAAGGCCAGAATCTTAAAGTACTGGACTGGATGAAAGCAGTAAAAGTTACTGTACCTGTGATCTGTGAAGATGTCTCTCCTGAATAAAAGAGCAACAAGATAATGGAGGACTCCTAAATAAAACCTAGTATCCAGCTTATTACAGAGTCAACAGATATGTTCCAGCATTTCAGTCGAGGAAAATTTCCCCCTCTCTCACATCAGTTTCAGGAGCCTCTGTAGCCTGGCAAACCAGTGGTTGGTATTGACCTACTGATAATAAGCTTCGACTTGTTCTGTGATATGTATATTGCTTCTCCACAGAGCCCAGGGCTATCACAAAGGAGTCGATCCCCTAATTCGAGATTCGAGGAAACAAAGAGTGTGTATGGGTGTTTCATGTAGAGAATTGTATCAGGACATGCTTGCGTGTGGGTAAGCTCCCACCAGCCTAGTTACCATTGGATAAATCCTTTGAAGAAGACTATATTTGAAGGAATAAAAGATATATTGAAATTTTTATTACCGTATTCAAATCCCCATTATCAGTGATGGTGAATATCCAATACTTTATTCAGTACAGCAGTCTAGAACTGTCATTGGCATCAGTATTTATTTTCTATCATTTAAAGGCCCAAGCTGCTTTAGTCTAAAACACTGCAATGTTTTCCCTAAAAAGAAATTAAGGGGATGCCATTACTTTTTTCCGAGTTGCTGATTGCATAAGGCCAGTTACACATTAAATATATTTTATTAAATAAGATCAGGGATTCAGCTAGGTTACAACTATGCCATTAAAATATTGAAAAAGTTTTAATATAAACAGCCACTTATATACTGTATGCATTATCATACTTAAACTTCAGCTTAACAACCACCATTTATCGTCCTGTGGAGTTTTAAAGTGATGCAGTGGCCTTGTGATGTGAAAGATGTGTAGGAAGCATTCTTTAGACCTACTCGCATAAAGATTCACGGTACAACCAGATACTTGTACCAAAAAAGGATAAAAAAGATTTAATTAATTGAAGAATTAATTAATTCATTCATTCATTCATTCATTCATTCAAAGACTGCACTACCTGCCACGTTGGAGGGTTTTCGAACATGAACGACCTGTTTAAGCTAATCAGATTTAAGTTAGGACTTTGTCTAGGCCACTACAAAACCTTTGCAAAGCAGCTCCATACCATCATACTACCACCACCATGTTTTACTGTTGGTATGATGTTTTTTTTTGTGAAATGTTTTGTTATAAGTCCAACTTTTGTCTCATCAGTCTATTGAATATTTTCCCAAAAGTCTTCAAGATGATCAAAAAATTTTGGCAAATGTGAGATGAGCCTTTGTGTTCTTTTGGTCAGAAGTGGCTTTCACCTTGGAACTCTCCCATGAATGGCATTTTTGTCCATATAGCTGTGGATCATGGCACTTACTGCTGTTAGCTGGAGTCCCAAAGCAATAGGCTCTTTAACCCTTTTCAAATTGGTACATGTCAATTACTTTGTTTCTCATTTGATCTTGAATTTCTTTAGATCATTTTTTTTTAATTTTTAGATCTGTTAGCATGTTTTACGTTGTCAGACAGGTTTTATTTAAACGATTCCTTGATGCAACAGGTCTAGAAGTAATCAGAACTGGGTGTGGCAAGAGAAATTTAACTCAGCTTTCCAAAACTCACAGTTTATTCATGATTTAGCAATTTAGGAAGGGGGCAATTACTTTTTCACATAAGGCCAGGTAGATTTGGACAGTTTCTTCCCCCTTAATAAATAAATTCATCATTTGAAAAAATGCATTTTGTATTTCCTCACGGTATCGTTCTGTAATATTAAACTTTGTTTGATTATCACCTAAGTGTGACAGATATACAAAAAACATAAATTCAGAAAGGGGCAAATACTTTTTCACTGCACTGAAGATTTTTTTTTTTTTTAAGTTTAGTTTAGTTTTTTTTTTTTTTGCCTTTTTATATTTAAAATTGTAACATTTCTGTACTTGTATCTTTCTCTCTTAATGGTTAGTCAATGTACAGGTAGGTGGTATACCCTGCTTGGCATTGCTGCCTGTCGCACCTCCTCCGGTGCCCATGGGTCAGC
>JAQMYL010000004.1:15017849-15034112 GCA_030014365.1 Clarias pachynema | reverse complement strand
ATACAGCTCTGGGGAAAAAATTTTGACCACTGCAAAATAATCAGTTTCTTGTGTTTTTTCTTACAGGTGCATGATTAGTGAGATAAACAGTTTTGTTTTATTTTTTTGTGAACTGCTGACAACATTTCCCATAAATTCTAAATATAATTGTTATAATTAATAACATCGATGCAACACTCATTTAGCTCACTTGATTTTTCCATTAAAGGTGCTATACCATCTTTTGTTTCAGTTTTCGGAAGTCAAATGTTCTATTCCTGATTACTTTGTCCCCTGTCTGCTAATGGGACAGAACATAGGAAGTGTACATGGATATATACCAATATAAATGCTAGCAAATGCTGTTTAATGTAAATTCCTTTTTTTTTTTTTTTTTTTGGGTCAATGGACACTAGTATAAAAAAGCATTTTACAGAATGGTGTACTCTGTATGGTTGGGTGTGTGACCAATAATTTTTTTAGTATATTTAAATTAACTTTTGAGTTCTTGTTATTAGGTTTTATTTACTGTAGACATGCACTTTTGTTGTGATTCAATTTTTGTCTCTGCCCCTGTGTCCTGTCATTGGTGTGTTTCCTGATCTTACTCATTTGTTCCCTTAGCACATAAACATATAACATTTTTAATCTTTCTCAGTTAATTATTAAATCAATTAAATAATTAGATAGTTCAATCAGTAATGGAACATCCAATAGCTATGGTGGAATGCACTCTGTCTTGACAGGGTGCTCTAAACCAATGTAGCTGTTTATGCAGTAAACCTATGCAATTTTATGCAGTTATATAGTGTGTACATGTTATATAGTATGTATAACATATGTTATATAGTAGGTACATAATTGCTTTTTTAAGCATTAAGAAAGGTCAGCAGAAATGGAGCATTATAATCTTCTTAAACAGGTATCTGTTTGTGTGTTTTTGTAACTTGGCCTCTTTTCTGAACTATCAGAAAATCTCTGCTGTAATCCATATAAACAATTTAATCTACATATATAATCTTTTTTGTAATGCAGAATCTTACCATACACCCAAGCAATGACAAGTGTCTCAAAGCAGGCGATGAGGAGCAGGTTTGTTCCACTGGGGCCGTATGTGTCTATCAGCTTAAAGAGATGGAGTCCACCCTAAGAAAGAAATACAAACTCATATAAACACTTACTATGTGATTTTGGTTCACTTAATTGTTTCCTTGTTTATTATTACAGCAGGGACTAATCTACTAGTGATTTGAGTCTACTAAATGATTTGATTATAATTTTGATATGACAGAACCATTTACCACCAGTAACATTTAATACTCACAAAAATATTTAAAATGATAGATGTAAGTAAATGTATAATTTAATTAATTATAATTATAATAAAAGGAAATGGAAAATCTTGATTCATGACTTTTGGTTAAAACACTTAAGTTTCTTCTTTAAAGCTTCAATTGCAATTGAACAAACCTGGATTTTTCTTTCAAATAAAATCAGTTCTTCAGAACAAGTTCTTTAGATGCAGCTGTATGAGTCAGTTTCATTCAGTACCTGAGTGACGAGAGGAAGGCCCAATAGGAAGCAAACCACAGCAATGAGCAACACCAGAATCTCCCTGCGCTTTGGCTTTCTTAGAATTTCAGGGAAAACATCGGTGAGCGCTGTGGCTAGACTTTCCACACACACAAACTGAAATACAAATAAAATTGAATTGAATTGAATTGAAATTCAAACAGATGTCATATGCACAAACCACTTTATTTTCTCAAAGCCATAGTTTAAAAATTATAGTGTTTAGTTGTAGCAAAGTCAAGGTGACCAGAATTGTGGATCAATGCTCGTCTGAGAAGTTACGTCAGTACAAAGTTGTGAGAAATCCGGGATGCAACTGATTTCAAATGCGGTGCTTGAAATGAAAAGGTAAAGCATTTTAAACAGATAAAATATAGACATGAAGCTCAGTCTTAAATGACATGAAGCTTGTAGGTGTGACCACGTGATTAAATGAGATGCTGTCAAGCTAAAAAAAAATGCCACATTCTTAATATGAATGGAAATTATGCATTTACAGCAATACAAAAAGAGGTTCATTCAATCATCCTTCATAAATGGTTAAGGTGGTTGTAGTCTAAATAAGGGTATTACAGTATATATCACAGGCAGGTACAACCTTAAATTGACTAAATAGATAAAATCTGACAGTCATCTGGGGCTAAGAGTCCATGGAGCAAAACTGGCCATGCTCTCTAGGTGTGAAGGATAGCATAATCGCTCTCATCTATCATTCAGAGCAATGTTAGCCAATCATAAGCATCTGTGCAAAAGTCTTGAGCCAGCACTTATTTTTTTTCATATCGAATAATGTAGATTAAATGAAAGAAATGGGAACAAATGTTTTACTGTGACAGGCTGCAACATGCAGCAACCTCATTTCCCCTCTCATCTGGTCCAACCATTCAGCATTCGGCATCACCGATATACTAGTCACTGGGCTTATCTTCCCTCATCTGCACCTGTTTATCACTGGTTCATGTCTTAAGTTTGATGGTTTTAATGCTTGAATAGTTTTGGTTGAATGGTTTTTATGCTTGAACAGAAAACATTTCTCTGAAACAGATCAGGTACAGGGTGTGGACTGAAAATGAGAGCCAAAAACGTGGCAAAAATGAGAACTGAAAAGTCCTTCAGCAAGCTTAGAGAACTATTTCTCAAGACTACATTAAAAATACAAGAGGTCTGGCTATATGGAAGCAAAATATGAAGAAATGAGAGGGGATGCTCAAGACTTTTGCACAGTACTATATGCAGTATGAGGTAAGATGCCCTGTGATGATGCAATATGCATTTGACTGAGTCCATATGTATTGGAGTAGAAGCTCTCACTCTGGGGAAAAACACCTTGATGTTTGGGCTTAAGACAGGCGCGCCTTGGGATTAAATCCAAACACAGACACAGATATGGATAATTGGAGAAATAGCCAGGCACAGAAGGTACTATCTGCATCTGTTTATTGAATCTTCTGGAACATAACATTAGGTAGATATCTGAATCAAAGAAATGTTTTTAAATGTACTTTTCATTGGATAATAAAGATTTGAGAGCGAGAGAGAGGAAGAGTTATGTCCTTAGTCTGCTTTATTCGCTTCCCTTTTGTTTCATAATATGTGATCAGACATGTTCAGGCACAAGTATTCATCAATGAAAAGTTTGGACACACCTAGTAAAAACTAATAAAATTTAGTCCTGTATGTGCATCACTAGTATCTATGTATATGTAAAATGAGTTCAAAATGTACTGTATCAATCATAAACTAACAATGACAAGGCATTTGCAAAGTTGTTTCTGCAACAAGTCCAGTCACTTCGACATACTAGGATTCTAAATTATCCATGTAACTAAAATCCTTCTTCGATCTTAGATCATGTAAAGTCATGGCAACTTTTAAAAACCATACAAACTGTAAATGTACCTGGCTGTCCAGTCCAAGAAAGAGGACCATCATGAAGAAAAGGACAGACCAGAACTGTGGGCCTGGGAGGAGAGACAGGGCTTTGGGATACGCTATAAACGCCAGTCCTGGACCTGCAAAACAGTTCAGAGCAAACCGGGCTCATCATATCACTGAGCGCATTATAGTAATTGCTTCTTAGTATGTACTTTCCACCGTTGTGCTCCATGAAACAGGCAAAATGAAACAGTAGATTTCAAATTACTTTCAGTGGTGCAGTGAAGTAACTGAAGGATTAAATTAGTTTTATCTCATTACCTGCCTGGGGAAAGGAACTCGGCACAAAAGCCTTGCTGATGTGTTGGACTGAAGCGCCGTCTGGAGGCTGAATGTAGTGGATTCATGTTCCTGATATGAATTGAGGTACAAGAACCTATTTCGCTGACTTCCTGCTCTAACACATTAATGTTTAACTGGGTCTCTGAACTTTGGACAGAGTTTAAATTTCATTTTATTAATTTAAAACCTGGTATGTAAATGTATGGCATTGTTTTTATTAGTAATAATATAGTTATAATAATATTAACAGTAGTAGTAATGGTATTAACAAGTGCAATTATAATATTGGTCTGGGACACTTTTGTTCAACTAATAATGCTGACCAAATGTGAATCTGTACATATTGAGTCTGAACCTCAATATCATGCACATCTGTTCAGATGTTAGAAATGTTTCATTAGTTACGATTAATTCAAAATTGTCTGTCTAATCTGTCTGCTCACTTGCTCACCACTGTAACACTTTAACAGAGTTTTCTTAACAAAATGATACCTGATCTCACTATTTCCTCCATAGGTAAGGACAGCTCATGAGACATGTAGCCCAGGATAGAGAACACGGCGAAGCCTGCAAAAATGCTCGTGCCACTGTTTAGAGCACAGAGAGCGATGCAGTCTCTGTTGGCATATGAGACATAAAATCGTTTATTACACACATTGTTCAGAAGCAGATGTGCCAGGCACAAATCGAAATGCTTAATTGTACTATCGCACACTTAGAAGCACACAAGGTAGTGGAGGGGGAACTGACTTGTAGCAGTCATTGTTGTATTTGTTATAGCTTCCCAAAGCAGTGAGGACACCCTGACACACAGCATAGGAAAAAAACACTTGTGTCCCCGCGTCACACCAAACCTAAAAAAAAAAAGAAGGAGAAAACAACAAAGACAGATATATTAGTGAAAGGAAATAAAGTGCACATGTCGATGTCTCTGGCACTCAATCAGGGCTTTATCTGCCAGCTGATATTGTGCAATCTGTAGTCATGTTTGTGTGGGTGTGTGTTTGTGTGTAGCTCAGCTGCACATCTGGTTAGCATAAGCAGCACTGCTGAGCTGGCAGCCTTCCATTCACCTCCCCTTCCATTGCTTCCTGTGTCAGACAAAATTATTGGCAAATCCAGTTTTGAGCCTAAAAAAAGTAAAGGTTGGTTGCCAGTAACATACTTTGAAATTTCTACTAAGCGTAAAATTACTTTGAACCAATGATGTTTAGATATAGACTAATCTCTAACAATGCCATAACTGTGATCATGCAGGTAAAGGTGCCATCATAACAAACACAGCAATGAAGATCAATCTGTGCGACGACTCTGAATCTTGACAGCTAAGCATGATTTCTTTTCCCATGATATAATCTATACCTGTTATCCCGTGTCACAGAAGGCCTGGAGCCTATCCCAGGAAACATATCATACCCTGATCATATACTGTCTGATCATGCAAACTCTGACCCTCTGAGGGTCTGAGAACCCTCAACCCTGGCACTACACCAGACAGTGCTGCTTTAAATACACACATAGGGCATGTCTATTCATCCTCTCCTGTGATCAGAAAGCACTTGTTAAAACATGTATTTTCCTCATGCAGCATGACATCATCATTAGAGAATGATACTATTATTTATTGCATGTAGCTTCCTGTAGAGTTATTATTATTTTAAATCTTTTTTGCTTTAGGAAGCAGGGGTCAGAACACAGGGTCAGCCATGAAACAGCGACCCTGGCGAAGGTACAGGTACCTTGCTCAAGAATCCAACAGTGGCAGCTTGGCAGTGCTGGGGGTTCGATCAATAACCCAGAGACATAACCGTTTGAGCCACCATTGCCCTACCGCTTTCCTGCCTTATATACTCTTTACAAGTGTATAAAGTAGTACATAAGAATAGACAGGAATTATTTAAGTTGTTGTAAACATTAGGTCAGAACATTTTATAAATTTAGATAAATGCACTTTTTTCTTCCTATTCATATTTACTGGTGAGCATGATAATATGCTGGAACTTATTCTGGTTGAGATGCATGCAAAAGAAAAAATTTTGTCTACCCTCGTAAAAAGGATTTAATGATGAAAGTTAAAAATGCTGTAGATACTTCATGTCCCAGCATCCTACTCCTACTAGAATCTGTTTCCAGCTTTCTGGATCAGCATTGCACCTGCTCTTGCAACACCATCCCCTGCTAACCTTTCATAAGGAGTTCATTGTCTATTTAATATTCACTCTATGTCGCTGTTATTCTGCCTGTCTGTCTACCCTCTCTGTGGCTGTAATTACTATTTATCAGACCCCGAATTTATTCCTGTCATCGCCTGAGCATCAGAAACAGTGCTTCCTGCCTCAAAGCAATAGATACAAAAGATGATCACCACCACACCCTTTCCTGCGCATTTTTCTGTATTTTCATGTTAGCTTTAACTTCATTGGCTTCAGAAGTAAGACCTCCCAGCACAAAAGGGTGTGTGGTCTACAATTAACAATAAGAGTCTTGACTGGGACAAAAGGAACATTGTGTGGCATTACACTGCTCGAAACATAAAAGTCAGATCTAAAAAGAAGGTCTGTGTTTTCCGTGCAAATGTATGTCTGGTAATATAGTCTGGACAACGATGCGCAAAAAAGAGCAAAAAAATGAATGAGGCCATGAGACCGAAATGAGCTCTAGTACGGCCCAGTGTGTGTGACACAGGAAGTCAACAAGGGGTGATGAAACGCAGCCAGTATTAACAGTGGTTAGCATTCAGTATTCATTCATATATAATGATATGATATGTCATATTGGCATGTCTCTGACAAAAGACATTTACAGAAGCTAGGACTCTGCTACTTACAGTATGTACATGTTCTTCTTTAAAGAAGTGGTTTGTTATTCATGCATTCACTGATAAGTCTTTGGTCTTTTCTAACTCGATGCTCTTAAGAGACTTTGTGGATCTCTTTTCATTTCACAGAAAGGCAGCAAAGCTGAGTTGCTGCTGTGGTTGGAGACAGAGCTAATTCCTAGGCTGGGAAAAGCCATTGACACTGTATGATTATTACATGTAAACACATTATGCACTAGAGATAGACAATTCAACAAAGCTGCCCTTTAGAACCTTGTCACTGATCATTGTTTATATTTTTTAAAATTCTTTTAATACTTTTGTTTTAAATTCTGTTAATACTTTCGCCCCTGTGCGTGTTCATGTCCCCATAAAAATATAATATCTTGTGTGTAGTCATGTGACCCCGTCCTGTACATTCTCCGAAATGGAAGCAACATGGATTTCATTAGAAAAATTATAACTTTAATATCTGAGCGTATTTACCATACAAACCTTGTCAGTGAACTATGAGGGCAAAAACATACAAAAACTAAATAATCAATCATTAATCATAATTTAGTAAAAAAAAAAAAAAGAATTCATGATATTGAGATATTTGAGGATTTACACCACTACTGCATATGGACAGAATCATTTGGCCAAACCTGCAACCGCATTGTATCCAAATACATATACTTCAATATGGAGTTCCAGCTGTATAACAGCTTTCACTCTTCTTGGAAGGCTGTCTACAAGATTTTGGAGTGTGTCTGTGGGAATTCATGCCCCTTCATTCTGTAGAGCGTTTATGAGGTCTCGCAATCTAATAGAATAGAAAAGGGTCTTCGAGCCCTTCCCCAAACTGTCGCCACAAAGTTGAAAGCATAGCCTCGTCCAAAATGTCTCAGTATGCTGAAGCATTTAGTTTGACCTTCACTGGGGATAAGTGGCCTGATTGAAACACCTGAATTCAATCATTAACAGGTTTGGCCAAATACTTTTGTCCATAGTGTATCTCCCAGCACTATTATTCACTATATCCTCCATATGTCAATGTATTACATATTTAACCATTTATTTGTTCTTCTTGAGTTGAATGATGTATGATTACAATTCTGATTGAATTAGTCATATGAGTGGAGCAAGATTTGTTTTTTTAGGTCTATATTGCTAATCTCAGATCAGTTTTGTGAATCCTACCATAATCCGCCCCTGCTATGTCAAGCAATGTCTCAGATGTGTCAATAAAGCAGATCAATGAAACTGATCAAATGAAAATTCTCATACTCATTTACATACTTCACATAAACACACTTACATCAGGATTGGCAAGTTTGGAGATATCTGGGTACAGGTAATAGCTGATTCCTGCCCCAGCGCCAGGTAGAGTGACTCCTCGAAAAAACAGAATCAGCAGCATGACGTATGGGAACGTGGCTGTGAAGTAGACCACCTTCGAGAGACATATCACACATAATTACAATAGGATTTATAATAATGCACATGAGTAAGTGCTCTAATTTTTTAGACATTTAGACAGGGCTGTTCTAACAGATGAATATGCTTTGATCTAAACCATTCTATTGTAACTCTGGCTGTATGTTTAGGGTTATTGTCCTGCTGGTAGGTGAACTTCCAAACTAGTCTCAAGTCTTTTGTGGACTCTAACAGGTTTTTTCAAAGATTTCCTTGTATTTGGCTCCATCCATTCATCAACTCTGACCAGCTTCCCTGTCCCTGCTAAAGTAAAACATCCCCACAACATGATGCTGCCACCACCATGCACAGTGTTAGTTTTCTGTCAGCGTTTTTGCATTTAGCCAAAAAGTTCAATTTTGGTCTTATCTGACCAAATAACCTTCTCTCACATGTTTGCTGTGTCTCTCACATGGCTTGTCGCAAACTCCAAACAATACTTCTTATGGTTTTCTTTCAACAATGACTTTCTTCTTGCTACTTTATCATGAAGGTCAGATTTGTGGAGTGCACGACTAATAGTTCTCTGATAAATCGTCTCCTTGCCCCGCCTGTCAGTTTAGGTGAATGGCCATGTCTTGGTAAGATTGCAGTTATGCCATTTTCAGATGATGGATTAAACAGTGTTAGTGAGATGTTCAAAGCGTGGGATATTTTTAATGCCCTAACTCTACTTTAAAATTCTCTGCAACTTTATCCGTGACCTGTCTGGTGTGCTGGTGTGATCCTGGGGCTTCATGATGCTGTTTGTTGACTAATGTTCTCTAACAAACCTTTGAGGGCTTCACAGAACAGCTGTATTTGTAATGAGATTAAATTACACACAGATGGGCTCTATTTACTAATTAAGTGACTTCTGAAAGCAATTAGTTCCACTAGATGTTAGTTAGACATATCAGAGTAAAGGGGGTTAAATATAAATGCAAATGCAATTTTTTATTTCTACAAGGAACTTTTTTCTTCAGATTCACAATTATGTGCCACTTTGTGTTTTTTTTTTTTTTTTACATAAAATCCCAATATAATACATTTACATTTGTGGTTGTAACATGTAAACATGTAAAATGTGGAAAAGTTCAAGGGGAAAATACTTTTGCAAGGCACCGTAAATCAGGTTGATCTCACTTGAGCTGATATAGCACAAGAAAAGTCCATGGTGAAAAAATAACATGCTGCTACTGAAAAATAACTCTGTTTATGCCCAGCCCATGTGGGTAAAGATTTTGCAGCAACTGAAAACTGCTGAAGTGCATAATTAGGTCTAAGGTGTGTTTGTTATTTGTTGGGTCATTTAGTGATGTTAGTATTTAAATAGGTTTAGATTCTATAGCAAACTAAGATTAACTTTAGATAAGGTTATGACCAGACTGCAGTACAGGGGACAACTCAGCATACACACAATCAAAGTCCCATATGCCCCACATTATTATTAAAATGAAAAACTTTTTCACATTCATTACAATCATTAACGTTTAATGAATATGACTCAATGCATAATCAGGGTTTCAAGGATCTGTTTGACGCTCATTTCCATCATAACTGGGGTTAAAGTTCATGCTCAGGGTCACTGTGTGTGTGTGTGTGTGTGTGTGTGTGTGTGTGTGTGTGTGTGTGTGTTTACCTTGCCTGTGGTCTTGACTCCTTTCCAGATGCAAAAGTAACAGATAATCCAGACCAGCAAGAGACAAAGTGTCAGGTCGTAATGTGGTAGGCCCAGGAAGTCATCACTGGATATCCTCTGCACGCGATGACTGAGACCACACAAACACACATGCAAAAAGTCACGTGGAAAAACAAACTTCCCTAACAGAGGGAACATGTCACAGACATAGATGGGGGTGGTAGTTGAAAGCTTCACAGATTTAAACTTCCCACATTCTGACTCAGCTTTAGAATTCTGCCTGAACGTTCTGCTCTGGAATGGAACAAGGTAGACATGTTGGTTTATATACATGTCAAATGTCACCATCCCCAAATTGTAAACAAACGCATAATAGCGTGATGGATACAGATGTTTCACTTCCCAAGTTTAGTTTTTGAGGGTTTTAGTTCAGAGCCGCACAACAGATAAACATGCCGTTCTCATCAAGCTGTCCTGCAGGAATACCACCATTTCCCAACCATATGTGCAACCAGGAATGTTGAATATAAAATCTGCATTTTTCCATAGAAAAAAAAGGAAAAGAATTCGGAAGAGAAATGTTTTAAAAATAACTTTGTTAATTAAACAGTCCTAACCTTCACCTCACACGGTCTTATTACTATTGTACTGTATACTGTAAGTATATAAGTATGTGTCTTCAATCTTTCTGTCTTTTAGATTTTAAAGTGGCCATCAAATTTTTTTCAATTCTTTGTAAGAATTGATATTGTAGAAATCATTATTGAAGATGTATAGAAATAAAAGTTGTTTTTTATATTTATGCTGTTTGTATTTATTAATATCGCTCTAAATTCAATACTTGAAATATAGAGGAAAAGATTTTAGATTTTATTGAACTTGTTTATACTGTATTATGCATAAATTGTTCAGATAGCCTAAAAAAATACAGCATAGAAATATTAAAAGAAAGACATTTGGAGTGCAGTTACATGCACAAGCTTAACATGAATTAATCAATTTTGCCAAGCTTAAAAAAAAAGTTAGCTAAAATATTTTTTATTTTAGTTTTGGCACACACTATATTAATGCTTACTACATTATGACCCAAACATATTCATTAATAGGTCTCAGGTATGAACAGATTTCTGAAAAGGATTTTGGTCCTTTTTATATCTCCATTTATTATTATGGTTCATGTCTGCATTGTTGCATGATTCTTATTAACTAAACAGAATTGTGAAATAGTAAAGGCTTTGCCATAGTCTATATTCTACAACTGCCACTGAAATCCTTCTGGGTTTTTTTTTAAAACCCTCTTTACCTTTCTTCTCCCTGCACATTTACTTTGGCAAGCAAATGGTTCTCCTTTAACTGTGTGCACTATATATTAACTACATAGCTGCTACATTAAGATTTAATTATTTCTCACATCTACCTGGCAGTACAGTGAAATGATTTTTCTCACATATCCCAGTAAGGAGGCTGGGGTCAGAGCAAGGGGTCAGCCAGGATACAGCACCCTTGTAGCAGAGTTAAGGGCCTTTCTTAAGGGCTCATCAGTGGCAAGTTGGCGGTGCTGGTGCTTAACCCAATACCCCCCCCCCCTTGCATACACCCCCCCCCATCACCACCACCACCACCACCACTAACAACAACTTCCCAGCAGTAAACCAGGGCCTTAACTGTTTGTGCCACCACTGCCCTTGAAAGATATACTTAAAACAAAACAATTAGAAAAAAATAGTCTTCTTGTCAAATAAGTACTACAAAACTGTGTAGTATTTTTTTTCTAATTATACTTACAGCCAGAATTCCTCCTCTGGAGAGACAACAGCTGCAGAGATGTTAAAAATGTTGCTGTGGGAAACAGGATGCGAAATAAAACAAATGAAACTACAAAACAATTCTCTTTTAAGAGTTTTTAAATATGTCATTAGCAGTTTTCCAACAGATTTACTTTGGAGTACAGATTTACTTTTTTTTGTAAGAATCCCAAACACATAGTGTATTATCTTGTAGAACACCTTACATACCTGGTGCATATAGTAAATAGGAAGACATGTCGTATTCAGGATAGATAAAATTATCATATCTATTAAAATGTAAATTGTTCTTGTTTGAAAATGAAATAAAGATCATGGATTTTTTGTAGGTCTGTTGTAATGCACAACATGTAAAATCAATCTATGCATCAAATGACCAGAAATTAGAATGGTTAGGCAAAAAGGGCCAGAAACATTAGATTAGATCCAATAATACTAAGAACTTACATTTTGTGTAATAATAATAATAATAATAATAATAATAATAATGGAAGTAAATTTTAAATATTAATAGATATGAGAAACTCTCCACATTTTATTGTAAACTTGATTGTTGCTTCCCAGGTGTGTCTGTATTTACCTGTTATTGTATGTATCATTGCTCAGGGAGGACCTGTGCAGGTCAGACTGCAGCAAGCTTTTGTTATGTGTGTAGCACGATTCTGTAAATAATAGAGACCTCTAGTAAGAATGAACATAGTTATCCAAATATTTTTCAAAAGTAGGATTACTGACCTGGAATATACACAGTTCAGTTTTATCTTATGTGAACCCAATGCATAGTTCAGCATATAATGTACAGATCGTTTGTGCATTATTTCATACATAATAAAGATAGGCTGATCCTGCAGCCTATTCATTAGGACCAGACATGCACAGACTTACACAAGCTCCTACAGTACTCAGTATACTGTGCTAAGGATATAAAGGTATTATGTTTACCAGGTTCTCAATACTTTTGAGCAGTTGTAGTTGGAAAATTGCCAGCTTTAGTCCGGTAAAAGAGCTACCACTGGGTTCTTGAGCAGGTTTTACTCACTCACTCACTCATCGCCATTACCGCTTAATCCTGTATTCAAGGTCACAGGGGGCCTGCAGCCTATCCCAGGAGACTTAGGACACCAGGCAGGGTACACCCTGGACAGGGTGACAATCCATTGCAGGGCACACACACATACACACACTCATTCATACACTACGGGCAATTTGAGAACACCCAGTAACCTAATCTACAGTACATGTCTTTGGGAATAGGGAATCGAACCTGGACCCTGGAGGTGCAAGGCGACAGTGCTAACCACTACACCACCGTGCCACCTAGCAGGGTTTAACTGTTGTAAAATATATATAGAGAATGTAAATAACTTTTTGACATCTAATCTTTTAAATGAATTACCACAACCAAGAAAGAAAAATCTGAACCTAGAACAAACATTTAAATATCTTGTGGCCAGTTGGCTTGGTTCAATGGTTTAAACTTTTTTAAATATTTTGTGAAATTTCTACTGATAATGAACCCTGAAATATACTTCCAGAAACGTAGCCAAGGTCATGTTCATTTAATGTGGCAGGAAAGTACAGTATAACTTCCATCACATTGGTAGTTCCATCATACAGTATGTTATCCAGGAGCTCATTTAAACTTTGAACCCTATTAAGCTAAGTTACAGTTTTTAGATCAAGACCCACACACACTGACTTGCCAAAGAAAAATGTGTAAAAAATTATTCATTACACTCTTAGAGCCTTTCTTTCACTATATGTAGTAGATGTGATAACCTGGTCATTTACATCATTTTATTGCCACATACCGTTGCTGAGCCTAGATCTGACCAACTGAAGCAGCCTCAGATCATAACACTGCCTCCCGGGACTTGTAGATTGAACCTTATGCATGATGAGAGCATCGCTTCATGCACTTCCCTTCTTACCCTGAGTCAAGCTTGGCACATCAGACAACACGACCTCTTTCCATTACTCAAGTCAAATCTTTTGTCTCACTAACACATAAATTATTATGGCCACACAGCTGTTTAGTCCCAATCCTGTGCCACACTGTGCATATGAACATGCTCTTAATTTCACTATTAAACTTCACTGTGATTTGTGTTATTCCAACTTCACCAAGCATTTCTTAATCTCCAGTCATGATCATTAATTTTTTCCCCAACTATATTTTTTCTGCAAAGTTGACTATTCAGAACTGTACTTCCAAGCTTTCATTATGCACTAGACAGTTCTTAACCCAATTCCAGAAATTGTCTGAGACAATCATTTGACCGATCTGAAATGGTGATTTATTTTTTATTTTTTGGCCAGTCAGTATGTTTTATATGCAAGCATTTTAACTATATATTTATTTCTTTGTATACATATTAAAATGATATTGTGTGTGCCGCTCATAGGAGCGTGGGTGTATACTGTATGTGCCGCTCATAGGAGCGTGGGTGTATATGTGCCGCTCATAGGAGTGTGGGTGTATGTGTGTGCCGCTCATAGGAGCGTGGGTGTATATGTGCCGCTCAGAGGAGCGTGGGTGTATGTGTGTGCCGCACATAGGAGCGTGGGTGTATGTGTGTGCCGCACATAGGAGCGTGGGTGTATGTGTGTGCCGCTCATGGGACCGTGGGTGTAAGTGTGTGCCGCTCATGGGAGCGTGGGTGTAAGTGTGTGCCGCTCATGAGAGCGTGGGTGTAAGTGTGTGCCGCTCATAAGAGCGTGGGTGTAAGTGTGTGCCGCTCATGGGAGCGTGGGTGTAAGTGTGTGCCGCTCATGGGAGCGTGGGTGTAAGTGTGTGCCGCTCATAAGATCGTGGGTTTGGGTGTGTCGCTCATGGGAGCCTGAGTGTGTGTGAGCCGCTCAGGGGAGCGTGAGTGTGTGTGAGCCGCTCAGGGGAGCGTGAGTGTGTGAGTGCCGCGCCTAGGAGCGTGAGTATGTGAGTGCCGCGCCTAGGAGCGCGAGTGGGTGTGTTGCGCTCGTAGAGGTGTCACAGGTTTTCCACCTTAAGGGGCTTTGGTTAGATGATTTGTATTTGCGTTTGTCCGTGTGAGTCTTTGTTAGTATTATTTGTTTGAGTTGCTTTGGGGGCCTTTTGTCACAACACACAACTATAGTCGTACGTCTAACACAGAGCCTATCTGTATGTTTGTTTGAGGTATTAGAGCCTATACGAGTGTTTGAGGTATTAGAGCCTATACGAGTGTTTGAGGTATTAGAGCCTGTACGTGTGTGTAAGGTATTAGAGCCTGTACGTGTGTGTAAGGTATTAGAGCCTATACGAGTGTTTGAGGTATTAGAGTATTAGACTTTTTATTTTGCAATGAACTCTCTGCGTTTATGCCTGCCTTTTGTAAAGCCCACGGTAACACCATCAGCCCGTTCCACCCGCATACGTGACAGAATGCTCGACCACAACAAGGGCGTAGCAGAGGGGCCCACGACCAGCCACGGGGAAAGCCCTTTCTCACCCCCCCCCCCTTTCGAGAGCCTCAGGTGAGACTCCAGATCCATCTCCATACAAGCGCAGCAGTGGAGGCCCCGGCTGGGGGGGCAACTCAGCACTGCATCGGCCGCCCGGCTAGGAGGACAACCCAGCGCTGCCTACGAGGCTCAAGTTTCTAGAGCGACGCAGTGCTGCCTCCGCCGCCCGGCCCACATGATCCGGTGCTGCCTCATCACCTGGGCCCACCGAAAGGATCCAGCACCATTTCATCACCTGGCTGGGAGGACAACCCAGTGCTGCATTGGCCACCCGGCTAGGAGGACAATCCAGCGCTGCCTACGAGGCTCAAATTCCCAGAGTAACGCAGTGCTGCCTCCGCCGCCTGGCCCACCCTGATCCGGCACTGCCTCTGCAGCCAGGGTCATCAACGGATCCAGGGCTGCCTCCACCATCCTGCGTCGACATCAGGAGGCCACCAGCGCTAGACCTCGACAGCGAGCGGGGCCGTCGCCCATGCCTTGCCACCAGGATAGAGCACTGCTGCATATGCTGCCCGGCGTTGAGGACAACCCAGTGCCTACTCCAGCGATCCAGTGCTGCCTCAACTGCCTGGGTGACGTAAGGGGTCCAGCAGCTGCATCCGCGGCTCGACTTCGGCGACGGTCCAGGCGTGTCCACCCTCCCACCCAGCTCAGCGAACTAGATCGTCGACGTCGGGAGGTGGGCGAAGGCATCGCCGATAGCGCTCCAGAGGAGCGTCTTAAGGGGGGGGGGTACTGTAAGGGACTGCCCCTAGAGGGCACTGTGGCTGTGTTTTGCATTTTGTAGTTTTTTGTTAGAAGACCCAGTTTCCCAGAAGGCACCTCGGTCAGGTGATGACGAAGTTTCACCTGTGCCGAGGTGGCTCATTAGTACTCTTATAAGAAGTTGTTAGCTCTGGGAAACTGGGTCGAGCATTAATATTGTCTAGTGGGCTTTTGTTTTGTTTTATTTAAAAAACATTTATGTGTGTACTGGCTCTGCAGGTTGGTTTTCTGGGTTTTATATGATTATGTGTATCTTTGATTTTGCTTTTGAGTATGTGTGTATGGAGTGTGTGATTATTGTCCTTTTGTTTCTGATCACTCTTATTAGTTTCCTCTATGTGTAATTCCCTGTGTTTTGACCAAAGCTCTAGACCCTCTACGAGAGCGTGAGTGTTGCGCTAAGGAGCGTGGGTGTATGTGTGTGCCGCTCATAGGAGCGTGGGTGTGAGTGTGTGTGTGCCGCTCAGGGGAGCGTGGGTGTGAGTGTGTGTGTGCCGCTCAGGGGAGCGTGGGTGTGAGTGTGTGTGTGCCGCTCAGGGGAGCGT
>JAQMYL010000004.1:15000587-15011745 GCA_030014365.1 Clarias pachynema | reverse complement strand
TTGCATTGTCCCCACCTGATGACAGTCATACAGTATGATGCAATTCCATATTAGATTCGTCATGAATGTGAGTTGTTATTCAGCCTGTTCTATCTTTTTTTTTTTTTTTTTTTTACTTTGAGCACCCGCCCCTTTAAACGCCTCTGCACGGCCCTGCACAGCACCATGTAAAAAAAAATGTTATCATGTTAATATCATGTCCAAAATGTGTCTTTACACTAAATCCATAATATACAAAAGTGACTTGTACATCACTACATCGCCCAAATACGTTGCATGTCACAGCTAAGTTTGTTCGGTCTCTCCGGACGAGTCACTGAGTCGTTTAATGCGACTCGATTTTCATTCAGCAAATGAGCTAACAGCCCTATAAATAAAATAAAATAAAAATATCATATATGCAAATAATCCCAGAACCGAACGAAGGAATGACTGAACATGCTGTAAATTCATTTTCATGAACTAAATGACCAGAGTTGATCACAGTGGTGAAGTTAGTTTGATCCTCATTGGACAAACAGCGGAAGCTGCTTTTTAGGGACCGTCAACAAATTTATGTACGAATAAAATGTATGAAAAAGTGTGATATTTGTTATTTAGCAGGCTACGTATCCCAATTATTTTAATTTCTTCTAATACATGCAACTATGATTAATGCATTAATTATAAAATTGATATGAAGTAATTTATAGAACATATTTACTACTTCTTTCAATAATTTCCAGGTCATGTGACCCTGTGACGCCATACTGGTACCAAAATAATCTTCTTGGCCTTGTGTCGGTGCCCAAGTACTGTAGATTATTTTGGCAATAGTTTGGGGTCACACGGTCACATGACCTGGATGATATTGAAGAAATTGTGTGTGTGTTAGTAAATGAAATAAAAAATCAACTGAGACATATTTTGGTCTAGCAAGAAGTGTACCTTGTGGGGGTGACCAAGTAGATTATTTGATATTAGTTTGGGGTCAAATGACCTGGAAGGTATTGAAGAATATGGATTTTTTTTAAAATAAATAAATACAAATTAATCCATAAAACTATGTATTCATTTGATTATTGTAAATAAATTAACAAACGCTGTATGCCTTTAATGACGCATGACATGTATATTTAAGTAGAATATATAGGTGCAAGCAATGATGAGCTGGTCTAAGCACCCTGCACCATTGCCATTCGGTCACACCAGAAACACAGTGGGCACACTGGACACATGCATTAAAAGGAGATATCCCAATACCATTTTGACATAATTTTAGAAACGGAGGAAATTTATGTTGAGACCTCCAAAAAGCTCTAGATGCTGGAAAAAAAGCATCACACTATGTGGTCACTCAGTATGATGTCCCAGAGAAAGTTATTATCCGCTTAAAACAAACAAACAAACAAACAAAACAAAACAAAACAAAAAAAACACTAGGGCCCTTCATACAATAAGACGACATAGGGCTGATGTCATAGTGCTTGGGCTCTAATTACATTAAGTGGGACACGCCTGGTAATTAACAAGTACACTTTACGCGTACAAAAATTTGGTGCCAGTCCCTAAAATACCGCCTCCGAATGCGATTCTGTGATTAATTGAATCAGAAAGTATTTCGGGCATATGATCTGACTTTTTCAATAAATTGTTTTATATCGAGCTGAAGATTTCCAAATATTTATTTTTATTGTATATTTATTTATTCTTATAAAATATGTTGTATTTTCAGTGAGTCGAGACACTTGACTCAGTTGAATCATTTAGAGTTGTTCATTTAGTTCGGTTGCCCGGTTGAACCACATGAACAGCTCGAGTTGTATAGACAGCGTTTTCTTTTGTATATCTTCTAAATAATGTTTCTTAATTTCCGTGTTTACAACCATATTCCTACACCGAGCCGAACACAGAGTACAAAAAACGCAGCGCTTGAAATGCAGCGCCTCCGTCGTGTCAGAGCAATGCGTCACAGTGACGTATGCGGAAATATCAACAATAACAACTGAGGAAACAGAAACCAAGCCTAAACAATGATGAGAGTATTTGGGTTTTGTTTCTTTTTTTAAATGAAGGTAACTACATATACAATGATGGTCAGTTCACAGCGTGTTATATCAGCAGAAATAAATGAATTAATACAAATTCTGAAAACATGTACAGTATAAAAATCGGTGTAAAGTTGTCTCAACATTTGATATTCGAAAGTAAATACCGGTTTTAATATTAATAAACATAATAGTACAGGTTAGTCATGTATCTGCTACGTTTAGACACTACTGTCATAGACGCCAAATGATGATGTTATTTGTCTATACGTTGCATGAGCACCAGGATTTTGGTCCAGCCGTCTAATACCGTCACAGATGCATTGCTCCGTAAATGACAAGTGTGTTCAGCATGTCCAGCAAATGTGTCCCAAAAACAACGATGAGGAATCCTGTGAGGAGGAGATGGACACATCCGAGCCTAACTGGCATTGGTTTTACCTGGCAGAATGTGGAGTTTGGCACATGTTTGAGGTAAGTGTCATTTTTTTTTTATTATTATTATTTTTTTAATTAGTCTCCTGTGTGTCTGGAGTGCACAGCTTTAGTAGGCGTGTTACTTCAGAGAAATCACAAAATCATTGTGGCCGAGAGACAAACACCTCCCTGGTTGATGCTTGTTTATGAGCTAAACACTTACATATCCTTTGCATGTTCAGTCTGTTTGACATCTGCACTCTTTTATGTTCTTTGCAGATTGATCCCAGTGCAGGATGCTCGGTGACCAGTGAACAGATTGAAGCAAACTACAACAGGAATCAGCATGGTTCCATGGATTTCTATACACCTAAATATAGCTACAGATTAGACTTTTCAGGTGGCGTTTTAAACTAGACTTTAAACCAGGCAGTCTGAAATATCTCACATCCAGTGTTTATCTAATCTGACTTGTATTAATGTGTCTTTGATTTGTAGTTATGAAGCAAATCAACGTCACAACTGGAAAACAGAGACCGATAAAACGGGCTCTGCATTCTGCCACTGGATTTAGGTAAATCATGTATGCAAACCACCGGGTGTAGTTAGCTCTTTTTCTCTTCTCATTTGTCGCTCTGTTCATCTGCCTGTCTTCTGGCTGTCTTATCTATTTATTTAACTAAGAAGTTGTCATTCAGTTTATATCACAACATGGAGCCAATGTATTGAGACTGATGGTTTCATTATTTTATGCTCAGATTTATCTGTGATAACCTAGCTCTACCAGTCCCTTGTCACTGGGAAAGAGTTAACACAGATGAGCCATATCAGGTAGAAAACATACTGTAACACATGCCTAAACATTACACTGAGAGGAAGAATTGCATTATTCACAATATCCATCAGGCTCCCTATGTGACCTTGTGTTTTTATCCCTTAGCTCATCCCTCTTTGCCGAGACACATTTGAGTACAAAGAAGTGGCCAGGCTGTATGAGAGGACCATGTCTCAACCTATAAAATCCATTCAGAGGATACAGAACCTGGATCTATGGGAGTTTTTCTGCAGGTGTACACCTCTCTGTCAATGCTTTTTGTACATTGTTGCACTTTTGAACACAGAAGAAAGTCTTTCAGGTTTCTACAGCTCACCAGCAGAGATGACGCCTGTAGAACAATGCTCATGATAAATCTCTAGATTGCACTTGCTAAAAGAAACACATGAACAAAGATGAGAAAATGCTCTGAGAAACTAAGAAACCACAACACAACACAACATTCTGGTAAAATAATTCTCAAATGAACAGCTAATTAGCAACACTGGAGACTCTTCCCAAAAATGGCAAAAAATATTCCTTACAGAAAATGATTATTCATTCATTCATTCATTCATCTTCTATACCGCTTTATCCTTGATCAGGGTCGCGGGGGGCCTGGAGCCTATCCCAGGAGTCTTTCGGGCACAAGGCAGGGTACACCCTGGACAGAGTGCCAATCCATCGCAGGGCACACACTCATACGCACATTCACACACTCATTAGAAAACGATTAAATATTCATAAATAATTAGCTGTTATTGTTTAAATAATATGACAATAAAATGAGCATTATTTGATTTACGTTGCAGCTTGTACCACTCTCGTTTAATTGGTTATTTAAAAGTAATCAGGAGTCAGAATTGAGAATTCTAAATTGCCGTGGTATGAATTGTAAATAATAAATGTAATAAAATATGTAATTATTTGAAATGCATTGTTTAAGAAAAATACCCTATTAGATTTTTAAAAGAACACAGAAGAATTTATTAAGTTTTTAGTAATGTCCTCTATTTTTTATTAAAGGAAAAAGGCCCAGCTGAGAAAGATAAAACGTACTGTGGACATTGATGAGAGGATGCTCTTTCATGGGACAGGCCACAGTAACATCCAGGCCATTTGTACATACAACTTTGACTGGCGACTTACAGGAAGTCATGGGGATGTCTATGGAAAAGGTACTGTAAGTTATGTTTTTGTTCTATTATATTATGACGAGTAAAACACCACATATACTCTAGGAGCTTAAAATGCGAATCAGCTGTAATTGTGATCTATTGATGGTCATTTGCATGGTGTATGATCTTCTTTAGGAATAAACTGATGCTGTGATCCTCTGATATTGCTTTAATTGCTGTTTGGGGCAGGGTGTGTCCTTTTAGTTCCGGGTTGCGATACATGTTTAGTGTTTTGTTTTTGTGTTCTTGTTTTGTACACAGGAAGCTATTTTGCTCGTGATTCCAAGTACTCCAGCAAGTTCTGCCACTCCACCAGCAAGCATAACTTCACACTGCAGAGACACGGCCTCGCACCACCCATATTCCAGAGTGACCCACCATATAAGTGCATGTTCCTGGCACGGGTGTTAGTAGGGGAATACACAGTAGGTCACCCGCATTTCTGTCGCCCACCCTCCAAAGACCTGAGTATCGCCAACTTCTTTGACAGCTGTGTGGACGATATGGTAAACCCGAAGATCTTCGTAATATTTGACAGCAATCAGATCTATCCTGAATACCTTATCGAATTTTACTGACAAAGGTGCAAAAGGAGTATTTTGAATTTTCAATTAATGAAGACACAGAAATGGTTGCTTCAGATAAAAAACAGCAAGACCTTGTATGAAGAGCTGTCACTTATCTGTGTGTCTGTGCCAAAGCAAAGCTTTGTACATGTCTGTGATAGAGAGGACTCACATAAGACAGAAAACGTGGGCCAGTGAATATTTAAAAATTCTAGATTCACTTCCAGACAGGTAGCATCAAGATCAGTTTGCCCCTTTCTCAGCATTAGTATTATTATTTATTATATTTATTCAATTATTATATTTTTTATATTGAATTATTATATTATTTTTATTTATTTATTTTTGGGTGGGTGGCTTTTCTTCATAATTTCTCCCCAGTTTGGCCTGGCCAATTCCCTCTCACTAGGTTTCTCTTCTCTATTACATACCGGCTACCAGCCAATGAGGGAGGGGCAAACATGTACTTCCTTCAAGCTAACAGTCCTCATGTTTCACTACTGATCATACTGTGTCACAGGGCAGTATAATACCTTCAGGGGAAAGGGTTATCTGCCCTCTTCTGTATAAATGACCTCATTGGCTGATGTCACTGTAATTGACCGGGAAGAGTGGCCACACAGTGAGCATGGCATTCTTGACACCTGGCCATGGATGACGTTGGAATCATTTGGATTATCACTTGTGAGCCTCGATGACCGGGCACAAACTTTTTTGTTCATCCACTTGGGAACCAGGTTCGCATTTACATTCACAATTATAACAGATTTTTTTATTATACATTTTATTATAGTTTGCCATATAAGTTTGTATAATTTGTCTATTTCATCTACCTCACCATAATTCTACCTCATGGCATGCAATTTTGCAAATTTCTGTTAATCATTTCAGCATTAGTCATCCTGCAGCATACAGTAGAAAAAAATATATTACAAATTAAAATAGCAAATAGTGATTTTATAAATCACCTGTCTAATATACATCATAAAACATGAAATAGTTGACTTTTTCTTCTGTTGTTCTGCTGCTTAAATTGTATGTGTCTGCTCTGAAAAACAAAGGAGAGCAATGTAAAACAGAAAATCCTTTTAATTGCCTTCTTTCTTCCACTTTCGAAAGAAATTGATGTGCAAGAGCCACTTTTCTAGCCCAAAAATTTTGGCATCCCTAAAACTGTTTACTGATGTTAATCTATGTACAGTATATACACTATATGACCAATAGTTTAACACCCGACCACCACTTCCGTATATGACTCTTCCACAAACAAAATTTTGTTGCTACAAAATTCCACAAACTATTGCTACAAAAAAGAGGCACACAATTGCACACAAGTGTCTTTATATGCTGTAGCATTATTTTTCCTTCTTTGGAACTAGAGACCCAAAGCTTTTAATGAAAAGCCTCTTGCCTGACATCAGTGCCACAGTTTCATTAATGCTGTGTCTGAATCTGAAAATGCCCGTAGCCATCCTGCAAACTCTAATGGAAAGCCTTTCAAATTGAGTGGAGGTTGTTATAATAGTAAACGGGGACTAAATTTGGAACAGGTTGTACAACAGTTACACGCATGTGATGGTCAGTTATCCAGAAACGTTTGGTCATATAGTGTACTTTGACATTAGTGAACTCAAGAAACATTCTCAGTTGAGAAACTTGGTAAAAAAATAAATAAAAAAACTTTGTCATATAGTCAATGCATCTTTCAAGTTGTGATAAGCCAAAACATTACAAATGTTAAGACGAGGTAAAGAGCAGTGTCAGGAGGTGAAAAAGCAGCAAATGTTAAAAAAGTCAAAAGACTAATTGTGTGTAGTTCAGCAGTATGAAGATCTTGTTAATTGGCGGGTTAGTTGAGTCATGTGTACTGGAGCAGAGAATCGCCCTGAAATGTAATTTGTATCAAACAGTTCATTTGACCAGAATTGTTTATGGCCAGTTTCCTCTAGTAGCTCTCCTGCTTTGATACCTTAATGGTTAAGGTTTTCTACCGGTCACCAGTGTGTTAGTTTATATTCTCCTAGAAAGTCTCTGGTGCAACTTCAAGCAAGACGTTTAAGTCTTGGTTGTTTTTTGTTTTGTTTTGTTTTTGATCGGCTTTGTCCTCACTCATTTTGCCTAAAGGATTTTCCAACAACAGTACTGTGTAAATGGAGAGGTTATTGAATGTGGTTACACAAACATAACACAAAACTGCATGGTGTCTATAAATGTAATAACTGTATACACTGTATAGTCTGCACAGTCAAATACAGAATTATTGGCACCTTTCCTACAAATGTGGGAAAGTATTTGAATAATTAATAACATGAAATTAGTATTTTATTTTTGACATATTATTTTATTGCACTTAGTACAATATATTATTTTTGATATAATATTTGTTAAAACAGGAATAGTAGTACATCATTAATTTCTGTGAAGCACTGATTTAAAGTTAATTATTGTAGTTTTGAACTATAATCCTGTTAAAAGTAGAATATATATATATGATCCTGTGTGTATGCATACTTCTTGTGTTATTGTGTAAACACACACTAACAAACTGTCATTACATGAATGATCTCTTTAATTCTGATCCAGTTGTAATACAAATCTGGCTACTAGAAAGCATGGATGCTGATGTGCCCATCACCCTGGAATAGTGTCAGTCTGGACTCATCAGACCACATGACCTTTTTCCATTGCTCCAAAGTTGCATCAAATTCCCTAACAAACTGAAACCTTTTAAAAAAAAAAAATACTTTTATTATTAGCCTATGGTTTTTGAATACCCCACAGCTGTTCATCACTATCCCTCCAGGTTTTAATAATGCATTTGGACAGTTCTTAACCAATTCCAGTAATTTTAGCAAGCTTGTTAATTGTTAATAGTTTTTTCTGTATCACAGTAATGTCTTGTCAATGACCGTTGGATACACCTTTACTTGTTTAAGTATTGAGAAGCTATTTGCTGCATCAGTTAAGGGTTGCCAGCTGAGACATATCAATCATCGCCATACTGTAATTATCGCCATCAAAGGCAATATGCTTTTTTTTTTTTTTTTTTTTGCTGTCGTACATTTTGTCATCATCTCAAGCTTGACTATAAATTAGTTAGCTCATATCTTTAACTTTTACAGCAGAGGTAGGACATTTCTAGGTAAAGGTGTGCACTATTAGTTAATAAAATGTTTTATACCAACTAAATCAGTTTTTGAATTATTGTGTAAAGCTGCTTTGCAACAATTACAATTGGTAAAAATGCTACACAACAGTAATGTTCAAAGAGGCTGGCCAAAAATGGAGGAAATAGACTTATGTTTGTAAATATTTTTAAATTGTTAAATATTGTTTAGGTGTATCTAATTTTGCCACAAAAAAATTCTTTTTTTTCAAAATTTTCATATGGATTTAAATTATTATCTGCAATTTATTTTTATAAAATCTTTTTTTCTCATTTTAGTAAAGGTTGCCAATAATTCTGGAGTTAAGTGTATATACAGTATGTGTTGTACAGCAGAGAGGTCTATTGTCTTATTTTTTGTGTGTCCATGTTACATACATAAGCTGCAGACTATGAACTCTGTCAGCATCTGGAAACAGCATCTGTTACACAGTTTAGGCTGGAAAACACACAGATGATGTCTGCAATAAATGTTCCCTCCCATCAGTGATGTCAGTACAGGAGTGTCTGTTGCTTCCTCTTTTACTTGTCTCACCTTGGCCAGCTAACCTTGCCTAACTGCAGGAAGAGTGCTGCCTCAAATTTTATAGGGAATTCTTTTTTTCTTTGATATCATGTTTGCTGGTTGGGGAGGAGAAGATGATGACACTGATCCTATGGACACTTCTGATTATCCTTGGGACTGGTTCTATCAAGCAGAGTGTGGTATTTGGCACAGAACTGAGGTATTGTCTCATTTTATTACTGTTTTAAAGCTCTTTCCTACAGTACGTGCCTTGATGGAACAGGTTTTCCATTACAGGATGATCCAGTGAACCCCATCAGCAGCTCAGAACTGGAAATGTTTTACATTAAAAACCCATATGGAGTTATTAATATCAAGACAGCAGCAGGGACCTTCAAAATTGATTTTTGTGGTAATGTTACTTCTCAGATTCGTAAAAAAAAAAATATATATATATATATATAAATACACCACAAATATGTCCTCAAATATGTTTAAGAATAAATGAAAAATTTACCTCATATAATATGATAGTAATCTTGCTAAATCATAAGCTATTTAATTAAGCATGATATAAAAAACAAACATTGTAATAACATGTACATTTACCAAAATCAGGGTGGCGGATGACCAACTTAAGGACAGGACAGATACAAAAATTAAAACGTTCTCGTTCCATGGAGCGTATGATCAGGTCTGTGCATTAATGTCTAGTTTAATTAAGGTATGGCTACTCTTGCTTGCTTGATGAGTTCATCTTATGTGTTTCTTTTATCATGAAATGAAAGTGAAACTACTGTTTGTTTAATGAAACAGATGCAAGTGCGCAGACCAGGCTTCATCTCTACCTGCTCACTGGGAGAACATGGACTCTAAAACACCTTTTCAGGTAGAGCTTATGCAGGAAAAGCAAACTAGACTTTTTATTTCAGGTTTGAGGATCGCTCTAGGACACAAAGAATTTCTGGCCAAAAGATACAGAGAAGCTTTGTAATGATCACCTGGGATCACCTTTTTTCCACCACTATTTTACAATTCATTGGTTCATAAATGGCACCAAAGATGAGTGTTTGTGCTCATGTAAATCATTAAACATACTTTCGGATATGTTTTAATGATTTATTATGGGCTTATGACCAAGAGTTATAAGTAAAATGTTCAGTGATGCTCCTTGTAATATTAAAGTATGTTGGAAATCTCCTGGATATCTTCTTGTGTGAATATGCAAACATGCAAGGACTTTACATCTAAATATCTACAAATACTTCTGCTGGTAGCAGAAGCAATTGTACATTAGAGCACATCAATATGAAGCTACTGTATGTGTAGCCTGTTCTCCAAATACTGGAGTAGTTAAAGGGAATGAGGTGTCAGAAAGGGGAACTATACATTTTACTGTCAAGTGTCTAACAAGTTTTGGTCATATAGATATACATACGGTACTATTGAAAAATTTGGACACCACCTTATTCAATGATCTTTTCTGATTTTTATTTCTTTTACACTGTAAAACAATGCTGAGGCCATATAAAATATCTCTTTTGAACAGTTGATATAGAGATGTGTCTGGTACTTATGCTCTGTAAAGCCTTCACAACGGATCTAAGCTGAGGTGCTGTTAATTGGTGATTTTTGAGGCTGGTAACTCTAAATGAACTTTTCTTCTGCAGCAGAAGTAAGTTTTGGTCTTGCTTTCCTGGGATTATTATCTTCATGAGGGAATGTTTCATCATGGTGCTTGATTGGTTTTGCACTTGACAATACTGTTTTTGCAAGAACTATTCCATAACAGCTGGCCTTTGTGTCTTAAAATAACAATTGACTGTTGTTGTTGTTGTTGTTACTCAATTACTAATTCTATGTTTTATTTCAAAACTTTTGACTGGTACTGTAGTTTTTGACAGTCATTAAGATGCATTCAGAATGTTCACTAAAGGCTTCCGTTGAGAATGAAGAAACTTCTGTGTGCAGCCATATTTTAAAAATAATTTTGCTAAGGTGATTAATTCAAAATCTAGGACATTTCTGCATCTGTGGTTAGGAGTGTAAAATAGTTACATGTGTATCTGTGGTTTCGTGTAAATGCTACATTTTTGTTATTTGAAACCAGTGCTCAGAGAAAATGGCTGTAGGACTGCTGTATTTAAATAGAATTAGAGAGAAATACTCCATTATGCAGATACACTTAAAGGGCTTCATTTGACACAAAGAGGTGTCCAGGTAATTTATTCGACCCCAAAACATATCCTGGTTTCACAGAAACACAGACATATAAAATATATTATGTATAATCATAATTTGCGATCTTTCACCTGATTACTCTCTATAAACAAATATATTTATTAGGGCCGGGACTTTAACGCGTTAATTTAGATTAATTAATTACACACAAAAAAAAAACGCGTTACATTTTTTAACGCATTTTAATCGCACTTATTTTTGCACCGCGGAACGTTTCTCACTGGATGAGTTTCGGCGGACCGAT
>JAQMYL010000004.1:14869595-14880375 GCA_030014365.1 Clarias pachynema | reverse complement strand
AAAGAGCTTAGTTACTTTTGTTTGTATTTTCAAGTCAATAAACAGTGCTTATTGAACCGCCAGCTCGCCTCTGCATTCATGCCACACACCCTGCGCAAACGTGACAAGAATATTTTATATAGAACATTTTGGATGTCATAAGACATTTTATTCACCATAATTTACAGTTTGACTCCACGGTCTGCCCAGATGCATAAATCATCCCATTGAATTTACATGTGCAGTTCTCCATGGTCACACAGCGGCCATTATGGTCTTCATACTGGCCCTCTGGACAGTAACATCCACTGTTGCAGATTTTAGGGCTATTGTACTGTTGGCAAATCAGAGACAAAAAAATCTATTTAATTTTCATACTCTACCTATAATTTCTACCTCTCAGTCATGATGTAAAGTGCATGCTATAGACAGACAGACAGAATTATATAGAAAGATAGATCAAATTCCAATTCAATATTTCTTGTTTAGTGATTACTTTCTACAATCTAGAACAATACTGGACAATTCTAAACTACGAAGTAACACATATAGCATTAGGTAATTAAGTAACAAGAACAACAGCAGACGGTTGATATTTTAAGACATGGAGGTCACCATGATGAAGCTTCATAACTCTCATGATGACCTTCCCAGGAATGCAAAACTTACCTCTGGTGCAAGTTACCAGCCTCAGAAATCACAAATTAACAAACAGCAGGCTTTACAGAGCATAAGTAGCAGATACATCTAAATATCAACTGTTCAAAAGAGGTTGCATATTTTTTATGCCTTCAGCACTGTTTTACAATTCAGAAAGAAATCAAAATCAGGAAAGACCATGGAATTAGAAGGTATGCCCAAACTATTGACTGGTACTGTATTATTAGGAATGTGGTTTTAGAGGCCCGTACAAATTTTTGCATATCTGTAGGGCCCCAACAGACTCTGAAGTCACCTTTATGGAACGTGACAAAGATGGCTTGCTCAGGCTTTCACATGTCCTTTGTGCTGTGTCTACTGGTGTTTGTGCACAATGGACACATATTTGTCCATGTGGACAATCTAAAGAAGTAAGAAGAACATAAAAGGCTTTAGATTTGTGACAGATTATTGAAGATACTATTTAAGCATATGTTCATTTATAGTTCACTGATTTAACTGGATCACCTGTAACCCTGCACATTCATGCATTTATCTAGTTGATGATTAAGTTCTAGTTAAGATTATGCAGATACAGATCAGGAGCTTGACCCAACGTGGACATTTGATCATAGAAAAAAATTTAACTGGTAACTTAACTTTAACTGGTCTAGTTTCAGTGAAGCTGTTCCCAGTGTATTCCTGTG
This sequence comes from Clarias pachynema, assembly GCA_030014365.1. Taxonomy (NCBI): domain Eukaryota; kingdom Metazoa; phylum Chordata; class Actinopteri; order Siluriformes; family Clariidae; genus Clarias; species Clarias pachynema. The sequence goes on along the minus strand of JAQMYL010000004.1, from coordinate 14,879,050 downwards.
CTTGGATGATGTAAGGTAAATCAATGTAGGATTCTGTTTTTGCTGCAGTCTTTACCTGTTTTCTATTCTGAGATGTTTTTCCTGTCCACCATGAACCTTTCAGTGAGGGTGTCTATGTGTTATAGGTCATACTGTAGGATACTGTAGGACCAGGGCTTGTAATGAAATATCTTGTGAATGAAGGCATAGAACCAATTGACATTTACGGAAAACATCATGCAGAGTATTGTGATTAGATTCTTAGCTGCAGTAAAATCTTTGACTGGTACAAACATTTTAAAGAAGGCCATGCGTCTGTAAATTGCGATCATATCGCCAACTTGCAGAAGAGAACTATGTGTCTGTGGGAACTGTACACACAATCATTCATGACCACTTGCACTTACGAACTCAACTGGGAATTATTGCCATATCCCGCTTTACTGTATTGACCCCGCTGCAAGCCATTTCCACATGTTTGGGCCATTAAAGGAATCCATGGGAAGCCAGCGTTTCAGAAAGGAAAAAGTCAAACTGACAAAAACTTTGCTGGGATCCAAGCACCAGTGAAATGCTGGGATAGCAGGGGATTATATAGAGAAATAAAGGTAGCTTTTACTCTCATAACTGTGTGCTGTTATTCTGCACAATCAAAAGTCTCTGTTTGAATTGAATGTCCTGCTTATTTAAATGGTATTAAAACTTACAAGTCTCTCAGACAAGTCTTTTTATTCTCTTATGACCTTCCTCTTTAACAAGGCATTTTTGCTCATAGAACTGAGGCTGACTAAAAGTTATTTTTATTTGTTGTATTATTCTGTGTTATCTAGATTGCTATATGTGAAAATTCCAATAGATCTGGCACAGCAGCCATGCTTTGATCAGTGGATCTAAGATAACATTCCTCCCACCCCACATCAAAGTGATTGTTGATGTTGACATCAATCTAAGCTCTTTATCTATTTCTGTATAATTCTTGCATTGTGTCACCACCATGATTGGCTGATTAACTGCATGAATGCACAGGCGTTTAGGTTTAGCTCTTAAACTGGTCTGTGAGTCTATAATCTACCAATGAATAACTACTACAGTGGAACCTTGGGTTGCGAGAATATATATATAATCCAAATTTAATTTAAATCTTTACTCATCTTGTGGAACACTCGCAAACCGCGTTACTCGCAATCCAGGGTTCCACTGTATAATCATAGTCAATACAGTGTATAACTTGTTATTAATAATTAAATTTCCAATATATCAAAGAATAAGAGCTTTACCACAAACATCTGAACACCTGAGAGTTCCATTTTCACAGAGGCTGCAAAGCAAAGACCCAGCACAGTTTACATGTAACATATTAATATTTTTATTACATGTTTCAGTTTGTTGGTTGTAAATTTGTTTGTTAATATAGGGCACATTTGTGATTATGTAATTAAACAACAAAACATACCACTGGCGTCCATCAATAATGTTGCTCCCTGGACCTGTTATTCCACCTGGGTAGATGCAATTGCAGAGGGCAAGAGGGCTGCACCTGAGTGGTGTGTTGAGATGGGTGCCAGAAGGGCATCCACAGCCCTCCACTGTGTCATCTGATATGACACAGGTTGGGTCATAACCAGAGAATGAGCGGCATGTACGATTACATGCCTCCATAGCATAATCAAATATCAGATTCTGAGGGCAGGATTTAGCTGGAACACAGACAAAGATATAAATATTAATGTGAATAAGAAATATTAATATTATAAGAAATATTAAATCAATGGGTTGCATATTACTCTTAAGACAGAAAGTCCTGTAACTTATGTATTTATTTCTTGTAAGCACTTTATCCAGGTCAGGGTCATAGATGGGCTTGGGACTAGCACTGCATCCAGTGGCTGGGAATCGAACCCAGGCATTCCGTATGGCAGGCAAGAAACCTACCAATAAGCCACCTAAGCCTTTTCTCCTGGAGTGCAATGTGCCATATTAAACTCTTAGATTAGCTCCCTTTGACTTTCTGTGATCTTAGGATTGTACCAAATCAAGATCAAATTCAAGAATGTTGGAAAGCCCCCTTAAAGTTACATGTTAAACATCTAGGACAGTGGCATGCCAGCAGTGCCACAAGTTCAGTTATCCTGATCATTCAATTCAGTCTTGACCATCAGCTCATTCATGTTTTTGTCCCAGGTGTTGGAAATGTGTGAGTTTCCTTATAAAAAGGATGTTGTCGCAGAGATGCCCTGAAGGATTTATACATTTTTAAGTAGTATTAACATTCGTTGATGACCTTTTTTCTTATGACTACACACTAGCCACTTGGGGTGTGAATCATGGTCACAGAAGCTCACAACACTCTTCTGATGCATATAGAGTACATTTCCCATAAGATCTGATTAGCTAGATCAGTGTCTGAATTATTGGAATGACCTGTATGTATTTCATGTCATGTTTCATTAAATGTTTAACATACATTGGTATTTGCATTGTATTTAATTATGCACATTGTTATCTATTGTTCAGCACATTAACACTTTTTTATATGCTTTGTTAAATGGCTTATCTTATATTATACTCACGGCAGCCCGTTTCTGCTCTCCAGTCACCAATATCGATGCCCTGGCTAGCGCAGGCTTTAGCGTAGTTTCCCAGGCCAACACACGTACGCTCCCAAAAGTCAGTAGCTGACTGGCAGATTCTCTTAACACAGGCCTGTAATTTTAAATGAATTTAGATTTAATACAATTGTTCACCCACACATCAGTTAGAATTTAAAAATAAATAGTTTCTTACATCAAAATAAGAGGCAACTGGCACATAGTCATGGCACAGGGCAAACATGCCACTGATGTTTTTCAGATGGCTGCATTTCTCTATGGCATATCTCTCTGAGTAGAAGTAGAATACCAAAAAAAAATTATCAGTAAAAGTAAATAAATAAATAAACACAAGAAGGAACTTTCAGGAAAAACAGTACTACCCAATAGTATACTTTACATGTTAATATACTAGCTGTACCGTTGTCAGTGTTGACGCAAACATGGGGATCATTTGGCTTGCAGGTCTCCAGTGCCCAGGATAGAGCAAAAAGCTCAGGTGAGTTTTCCACAATACCACTGCTTGCAGTGAAGTCATCTCCTGTGTTGTGGTTGTATGATCCACAAAGACCTGTAAAAATGAAATATACATATGCACATGAATAAATTTCACAATGTTACCAACAAACTCTGGCTGTGACTGATATACACTATATTGCCCAAAGAATCTTGATGCCTAATCATGACCCCCATGTGTACTTTCCTGCTAATACTACTATAACCATTTTCCTTCAGCCACTGTCCATATAGTGTATTTACTCTGCACAATAAATGAATGTACCTTTGGTTGTTTCATTTTTTGGTAGATACAAGTAGATTTGAACTTCAGGAGAAACTTGCACTTGCATCTTCATTTTAAAACTTGTGAGGACCATGACAAACATCGAAGACTGCCAGAAGACTGTGGCATGTTCTGAAAAGGAAAAGTTTAACTTGTATGAGGCAGGCAACAAGCTACATTTACACTATAAACATAACCCTAATTACTCATGTGCCTTATTTGTGTATTTAAAAAAAACCCTGCTTTATTAAAACATGCTCATAAAAAATTAAGGGAACGCTTAGTTCCGGTTTGACCCTACAGTATATATTCAGGAGGCTTTCAATTCAATAAATTTTTTTTGGAGCAGTACATTTAGTTCTAAGTATATTTAGTTCTACATTTTTCCATTAGATCTTTTCTTGTTTATTAATATGATCACTAAAGATTATTAGTTTATATGTGTGGCTTTTCATTAACTGTCTCACACTTAAAGTCAATGATTAGATGATATTCTACATTACTCTGAAGTATCACTAATGAATTTATGCCTGACACCAGTGAAAAAGTCGCTTTACACCAGATTGTCATCAGAATAATGGCAATAGTATATGGTTCATGCACTAAAAAGTCCATGCACTAAACATAGATATTGAAGCTTAGAAAAACATGTTTCAACAAGTGTCAAAACATTTATCAATTTGAATGTGACAAGATTTCTTGATAATTCTATTATACAAACAGTATGATACTATTATTAGTCAACTTACATAGTATTTTCGCTAAACATATTTAGCTATAAATATCAAACTAACTTTCAGTTCTACTTCTAAGAAAGTCTTTTGTGTGATCTTGGCCATTTATTTTGAAGTTTTGGAAATTAAATCAAATGCAAATCAAATTAGCAGATAATGGACAATCAACTACATGTAACTATAATGGAAGTTAGTGTGTCCAATAGATTTGTAAATCCACTAAAAGTGTTTTGGCAGGTTTGATGCAAACGTTTATATATAACTTAACCTAAACCATTGCGTCTATAAAACCAAGGACTGCTGTCCTCAACTACACCATATACTGTACCAGTCAAAAGACTGGACATCTAATTTCATGGCCTTTCTTGATTTTTATTTCTTCATACTGTACATTGTAAAACAATGCCAAATAAGCAATAATCTCCTTTTAACAGTTAATGTTAAGATGTATCTGCTACCTAAGCTCTATCAAGCCTTATACTGTACAACCATGGATTGCAACTAATTGGTCTGCAAGTGTTTTGGGTAATCGCCTCCCAAAGCTTGGTCTCAGTGCGCATGCTTCACTCTTATAGACAACATCCGTGCTTGTGTGTTCTCTTTACTAAAGTATTGTGACCACTTTAGTGCGCATAAAGCATTTTTTTTTTCATTTTGTGTCCACGACAATGCAATGTCACATTTTTGCTAAATCCTCAAAAGGAGGCAAAAGCAAGTTTCATTAGATAGGGTGCTTGTTAATGTCATATAAAAAGAAAAAAATTCTAGCGATTCCTTTAGTGTGTGTGTGTGTGTGTGTGTTTGTAAACATCATCCTAAACATTAACCCCCCTTCTCCTCTCTCCTTTTTTCTGTCTCCCTCACACTAGCTACGAGCCAATGGTAAAGAGTAGGTTTGTTTTATTTTTACTTTATATTTTGTATTAATCATTTTTATAGAAATTATTTTGCATTGTGGAATGAATCATTGGAGTTTCCATTATTTCTTATGGGGAAATTCACTTTGATATATGAGTGCCTTAGATTACACGCACTTTCCAGGAACGAATTATGCTTGCAATCCAAAGTTTAACTGTAAAGGCTCTGATCTAAGGTGCTGTTAATTGGTGATTTTAAGGCTGGTAACTTTAAATGAACAACACCAGAGGTTTGTTTTAGTCTTGCTGTACTTGTATGGTCTTCATGAGAGTCAGTTTCATTATGATGCTTGATGGATTTTGCAAATGCACTTGACAATAATACATTTTCCAGAACAGCTTACCTTTGTGTCTTTTAAATAACAACTGACTGTTGTTTTGGGGAAAAAATCCTGTATTGGTCTTGAATCAAAATTTGTGTCCAAATATTTGACTGCTACTAATATATATACATACACAATTACATTTAGGCATTTGGCAGATGTTTTTAAAAAGTGCTTGTAAGAGAGAGAGAGAGATTTACTGCTTTACCAACCTCTAAATAGAATGACTCTAAAATACCTAAATAATATTTATTTTGATTTGTAGAAAACCTACCAGTTTGTGACAAATCTGCGATAGTGATATCCTTTCCCCCATGTTGAACACTGTTTAATGAGAAGGTGTATGTATCCTAAATATAGAGACAAACATTTCATCACCTTGGAAATAATCATCACACTTTGAAAAAAATATCTGACAAGAACATCAGCATAATCTTAAAATGTAAAACATACCTCATACAAAGTAAAATTTATTGATTCTATTTTTACACCGGAAAACTTGATAATCACATTCCAGTTTGATCCCTGTAAAAAGACAAAGTATACTGATATATTATGTTATATTATACAGTATTTTTTTCATTATACTAGGCATTAATAGGATTCAGGATAGCTTTAGTGAAGGGATATTAAAATTGCCAGGAAAGCAGAAAGGTCAGACAGAAAATAATGGCTTGGATTAGTGGGCAGTAAGTAACTGCATTGACAAGAACAAGAGGATCTTTTGGAACATGTGAGATGTGTAAAAGTAATATATTCACTGGATTACAGCAATTTCATCTGTCATAAAAATATCACTGAAACAGTGCCCCTCAATGTTACCAATGGCTTCCTACACTACCGAATCCAAACACCTCATTATCCTCATCCTCAGTGACCTCAGATCTGCATTTGACACTAACCAGCTACTCCATCCTTCTGTCTCATGAATACTTCCCTCTGTCAATTGATAATACATGTAGATATCAATTGATAGAATAGAGACCAATTAATATTTATCAGTAGTTATTAATATATTAATTAATATTTGTATACTAATTCATATATTAATATAATTAATAGCTTGTTTGAGACTGCTCATTTCAAAGTTCTTGGTCCCATTATTTTCATTCATCCAACAACATGTTGGATGAGCTACCACTGCAACATCAGTGATTAACTTCTTTCGTAAACACCATGTCCATTTTATCCGTTACTCCTTCTACCCTTTCAATGACTGAATAAAGTAAAAACATTGATGTAATCTGACAACCTATAATTCAGTAATAATACTTGGTCCTAAATTCTCTACATAAAGTTTTTGTAGAAATTCAAAACAATGTGTTTATCTCTATCCATATCTGAAACCTTGTTAATTTCACTGCAGTTAAAAATTTCATTTGACCACCAAATTAATCATAACCAGTTTTCTTTCATCCCAAAAATATTTTGTGTTTTTCAGTCTTTATTTTCAGTTTCAGGTTTGCCCTCAAAACCGCTCAATAAACTCTAGTGGTTTTCAATAAATTCTGATGCCCATCCTCTCACTGTCTTGTTCCCTTGACCACATAATGCTCATTCTGTTTGATCTCCATTTTTTGACATCCAGTTTATGATTCTTCTCATCGCTGACAAAGCCCTCCTCAATATGGCCCCTTACTACCTCTTGGTCCTTTCTCCTTATGCTCAAATTCTTATTCTTAGGAGCTTCATCCAACAACATGTTCTGAGCTTCAACATTTTTTCTTGTCACTATTTCTTAACTAATACTGTACAACAATATTTGCATAGTATTTAAATTGCATTTGCAAATATAAGTAGAGAAGATTGTGTACGTTATATACAAATACTACATCAGTCTATATAAGAAACTTCTATAAACCAGGCACCAGTGGATTTTACCAAGGGGTTATTGAATATGTTGATAGATAGAATTTTTTAAAACTTACCTGTGCAGCCATATAGGTACATGTTCCGGACACATAATATTGTTTACCATCAAAGGTAGTGACAGACTGGCCTTCAATGATGCATGGAGGTTGACAGGTATTGGCTGAACATTCCCATTTTCCTTTGATGCAATCACTAAAAAGCATAGCCAAATGTTATGATAGGATAAAGAAATAAAAACAGCATCTCAAGAGATGATATCCAATTAGATCATATGACATTATAGAAGTATGTTTTCACCAAGTTTGGCACTTTAAGCTGAGCCTGTGCCCTGGTTCATACGTTCCTCCCCCACGCACACAAGGACAGTCTTCTACCTTAACACTGTGGTGGCCTTCAACTCGATCATTCAGGACAAAACCTGAAGGAAAGAAGCAGAGAGTGATAAACACACACAGCGAAAGAGAGAGAGAGAGAGAGAGAGGACTGGCTGCTATTACTTGGTGGTAGATCAAGCATAATGGCTGGAAAATAAATCTGTAAAAAAAAAAAAATTGGACCCAAGAAGGCATTCATCTTTAGACATGATGTGTTCTTACATGGTGTCAAGTCAGATTATGTGACATTATATGACAGTTAGTTCTGACCGAGTAGTCCGATGAGAGCATTTTGGTACAGAGTATAACAGCACTGGAATGTTTAACTATATGCATCACTTGTGTCACAGGTGTTTTAACAGTCATTAATTACACTGTCAGTTGCCAGACCGTGGAAAACTAGCCTGGCACAGTCATCAGTACGGGAAAGAGGGTAGTGTCATGGTGGGGCGTGGGGTGAAGGATCCAAGCGCAGAGCTAGCGTTTACTGTGTTATCCGTTAAAATGCCCACATGCCACAGATAATATCATATTTAATATCATATTCTTTTGTTTCATCAGATATCAGACAATTTTTATTATGAATGATATAGTTAGTAAGCAGCTTCACATTGTCATTAGGTCTGGACAATTAAATCATGATTATTGTGTGCGTAAGGAAAAATCAATATTGTATGCGCCTAAAAAAAAAAACTATTGCAAACAAGGCTCATCCTTCAGAAAATTTAACCTAACACCATGAGCTAATAACCAAAATATGTAATTTCCTTGTCATATTATTAGACCATCATTGTACTTAACCATTGACATTTGATGGTTATATGTTAATTACAATACTGGCAACAAGAAACACACACCATCTGGAGGAAGGCAAGTCCTGGTCTGGTCATCGGTTTGATGTTCGGGGTTGGAGCAGGTAGGAGGATAAGCATCACCGATTTCATGAAATATCCAATCCCCAGGACAGGAAGGTTCTTCTGCAGAAACATTTATTAAAAATTTTTTGTAAAATTATATCAGAAAAAGGAAGACCTATAAACAATATGAAGGGTAAATAAACTTGTTCCACTTACTGCATGAAGTTTGTGAGCGCAGTGCTGATCGTGATGGTACTGTTGAGTCATCGCAGGAGCTCAGAAACTCCTCAAAGAAAGAGCACATTACTTCCTTAGGTACATTACGTGTGTTTGGGTTGCAGAGCCGTTGAAAATCGCCCAGCCGCTCTCCCAGGCACTCCCTGGCACTCGATTGAAATTTCTGACAAATCTGGGAAACAAAACATAAATATTTGTGTTATTTATGCATGCAGTTAACTGTGATATCTGATTGGGGAATGTGACATTTAGTTTCGCAAAAATCCTCAAATCTGGGATAGCTTGGTTATAATAGGAGGCCAGGTTATAAGCATTTCAGTTAGTAGTTTTTAAAATATTAGTGGACGTTATTCTGTGATTCTTGAGGATATACTATTTGAGTTGCCAGATCCTAAATCCCCTGACAAAACTAGTGGAACCCCCAGCATTAGAGGATGTTTAGCTATGAAACAAATCACAGAAAATTTTAAGAGTTGAGCATACTGTCTTTCATAGTCACACATATTTATTTAATTTAATTATTTTAATTAGTGGAATAATTTTTCCACATAAATTAGTGGGGGGAAATAGAATCACTCAATATAGAGAAAAAAAATGAAATCATCAAACAACAACAACAAAACAGTTGTTTAGAGGTACTTTGTTGCTTCTCCTCAGGCTTTTAAGACTTTACTGCAAAAGAATTTGCATTATTCAGACTTGTGCTAGCATCTCCTTTTCATCTTCGTTGAGGGACTGAAACTGATCTAAGATCTTGAAAATTATGCCCCATATGCTACTACTTAATATACTT
>JAQMYL010000004.1:14803793-14817270 GCA_030014365.1 Clarias pachynema | reverse complement strand
GGGCTGTCTGGGAGATCGGAGCCCTCCACTGGGCTGTCTGGGAGATCGGAGCCCTCCACTGGGCTGTCTGGGAGATCGGAGCCCTCCACTGGGCTCTCTGGAACACACTCTGGGAGATCGGAGCCCTCCACTGGGCTCTCTGGAACACACTCTGGGCTATAGGCTAATTAAAAGTCACTTTATTAGTTCTGATATTAAATAAAATAAAATTCTTAAACAGGCCTATAGTATATTCCATCATTAATACGACTTTGATAACGTGCCATAATCTGCTTGCATACGACGCTGATTTATAAAGACTGCTGCACAGTGGCGGCGACTAGCATCTCGAGCTGAAACAACGCTAAGAGTGAGTTAAGGTTGTTCCAGACCAACCTTACGAACGTGTGGCTTACCTATGATATACTTAGAGTACGAACGTTTCAGGAATCGCGCCGTAACGTTAAGCGAGAGGTTAAGGTACAACTTAAGAACTACTTAGCGATAAGAAGCTTTTGGGAAACCGGGCACTGAAAAGTATTGCTTATACAGTGGGGGAAAAAAATTTTGAGCCCCTATATATTTTGTACATTTGCCCCCTTACTAAGAAATGAAGGGTCTATAATTTTTTATCATAGGTTTATTTTGAAAGATAGAGACAGAATAGTATCCAGAAATCCAGAAAAAGCACATGATACAGAGGTTATAAATTAATTTGCATTTCAATGAGGAAAAGAAGTATTTGATACCCAACCAAACATGACTAAGTACTTGGTGGAGAAGCCCTTGTTTGCAAAAACAGAGTAAAATTGTTTCTTGGAGTTGGTTACCAGGTTTTCACACATCTCAGTGACTGAGATGGTTTGTTTAGTGACTGTGGTCCCAACTGCCTTGAGATCATTTACAAGTTCTTCCTGTGTAGTTCTGGGCTGATCCCTCACTTTTCTCATGATTATCCTTACCCCATGAGGTGAAATCTTGCAACGAGCTCCAGACTGAGGATAATTGATGGTTATTTTGTATTTCTTCCATTTGCAAATAATCGCTCTAACAGTTGCCTCCTTATCACCAACCTTCTTGCTGAAGGTCTGGTAGCCAGCCTTTTGCAGGTCTACAAACTTTGCCCTGATGTCCTTTGACAGATCTTTGGTCTTGCCCATAGTGGTGAGGTTTAAATGGAAGATAGAAATTCTCTGGACTGTTTCTTTTATATACATAATGAATTGTTGTTAGGAGCAAAAAATTTAGTACCTTAAATTAATCTGTATACTACATGAGATAATTTTGTCAAAATAGGGGCTTCATTTTCCAGGAAAAAGTATTATTACTTTTTATTACTATAAAAATTACTTATTTATTACTTATAATTACTTTTTTATTACTTATAAAAAGTAAATATTTTGCTGCGTGATTTTTTTAAAAATGTAAAAAATTTTGAAAATTGTAACCTTTGTGCAAGGATGGGTGTTGGGGAAAAAGAACTGTTTTAAAATGTTTGTAGTGCCAAGCTACAAAATGGTAAAGGGAGCTGAATGAAGTGTTTGGAAAAGGTATACTCAGAACAATGGGTATAGCCAATTGGTATAACGCAATGAGTACAACCTAAAAATGCAAACAGTAAATTGCATATCTTTATTTATTGATTACATATTAATTCATTATTGAGATACATAACATGATCATTTATAGGCATTGTAGAGCATGCTCTTAAAAACTGAAAAAGAAATAAAAATAAGATTCCAGAAATATCAGCTATATGATTTATACCTGAGATTCTTAGATTTTATTAATCAAAACTTGGAAAATATAAAGAATACAAATGTATGTAATACACTGTATATTGTTGTTGTTGTTTTATTTTTTGGGGGGGGGGCGGAATGAAAGCAAAAACCATCACAATCACTAATCATATAATCAGAAGACAAATCATGCAAGTCAAGAATCACGTTTATACATCAGACCTGTTCAATAAGGGTTACAGTGACATTGTGAAACATCTGAGGTTTCAGACTTCAAGCTGGCACTCACAGCCTGTAATGTGTTTGTAGGTATACTGTATAGGTGTTTCCCCACTGCAGACCAAAGAAATCTGTCTCAGCTCATATTTTCTCTCTCGGCAGCAGAACTGATTGTGCTCCAACTGCAGATCCCTTCCAGACCTCACCCACCTACACAAGAGCACACGTTACAACATTATAACGTACTGTAGTGTAAGGTGAGACTCATTAAATACTTACATGACGTAACCAGGGAAAACCTATCAGATATTGCTGTGTTTAAAATCAAAGGTACAAAATAGGTAACACATCATATTTTGGTAAACAAAGGTTTGTTTTGTTGTTTATACATTTTTAGCTTTAAGAATGCATAAATGTTTTTGGCCAAAATAATTTGTGTGGATGCTTCTTTTCTTTTGTTGTTTCTTGTTTGGTAGCTCTAGCACCTTAGATAAGGCTTTCTACTTTATGTAGAGTAACTGAGTGTAATTTTTCTCTTTCAATATTGAATCAAAAAAAGGTGTGTAAAAGTTCTATTGAATTTGGTGGTAGGAGGTCAGTTTAGGAAATGCCATGGCAAAAAACTTAAACACTTCTCCCTAAAAAATTAGAAAAACTTGCTAGATAAATTTGATAGCCTTATGCAGCGAAAGCCATGCTTTGAAAAGGTTCTTGAATATCTGATTCCATAGGAAAATAAACATAAGCCTAGTCAACTCAGTTTGTAATCAAATGCCAGCTGTCAAAATGTCCACAGTTAAATCAGAATGGAATCTTTATTTTTTTTTACCAGACTTATTATACCATTCATATTATAAATCAGTGTTCTATTTTTAAATGTAGGTTTTTATGTGCCTTCTTTAGAGAAGAGACTTGTTTGATTAAAGGACTAAAGAACGTGTACATTAAAAAGTAAATGTTTTTGGATTACTTCCAAAAAAAATAATGCATATGCATAAAATCTATTGTAATTAATAAGTGATCAGTAATAATGAATTACATTAAACATGGAGATATGTTACACTGGAAAATGTTTTTGATGTACTATGAAAAAGTCATAATCCTCCCCTAATTTCTTCATTTTAAATTAAATTAAATTAAATTAAATTAAATTAAGTAGGTTAAATTAAAGAAATTGGAACAAATGTTTTATTGCAATTGGCTGTATAGTGCCCAAAGATAACATTTAAAAAGTTGTTGTTTATATAACAACCTCAGCAGCAGCCTCATTTCCCTTCTTGTCTTGTATACTAATCACCAGCCCAATCATCAGTCATCATCTGCACCTGTTTCTCACTGGTTCATGACTTAACAAACAAAGAAATTTGTCTGAAACGGGTCATGTACAAGGACTGGACTAAAAATGAGAGCTCAAGACTTGCCAAATATGAGCATCCAAAAAAAATCCCTCAGTAAGCCAGAAAGCAAGAAAAAAAAAAAGCCTAGCTCTTTGAAAGCAAAGTATAAAGAAATAATGGGTGGCTTAGGTGATTTTTGCATAGTAATGTATATCTCCTATTAAAATTGCTATCGTTAGGGCTTTTTGCTTAAAAAGTCTTATTCTTATAGGAAAATCACTTGACCATGGCCAAGAAAACCTAATAAATTAAGGGTCTTACAGGGATCCTGATGCACAGTTGCCTTCACAGGTGGGTAGGATCACCTCCTGAGTGCAGTTCTCCACAGTCATTCTGGACAGTCTGACTCCACATGTTGTGTTGCCTAGAAGGTTTATGCAAGGCAGGTGAAAACAACATGAAATAGCAGCTTAAGTAAAAAATGCTTGCACTCGTGTCACATTTTCCCCGCATACAGAATATGATGGGTGATATCTATTTCTAAGCATGAATTTTTATAATTTTGTTCAAAAAGAGAAAAACCCATAACCATGTTGTACTCCATGTCACACACACAAACGTGTACTGTATGTTTTTAGAAAATCAATGTGAACATACAGTATGTATCCACTATACTTTTTTCAGACTTTCTGCATTGTAAAAAACAAAAATGAGATGGAGATTTTCCACATACATGAATAGCAGCAGTGATGTTCATCCCAAACACGAAGTTCCTAGATATGCACAAGTCAGATGAAGTCAGAGAGAACTTATACCATAAGTTATCCATATCCATGATCCTATATGCTAAGATTGCAAGTGAGTTTATACTGAGTTTGAGCAGGCTCACCTCAGGACAAAATTGCTGTGGACACACAGTCTTCTCTATTTCAGTGCCTTCTGTTGTACAGCGAAATGTTACACACGGGCTCATGGGATCCCTCCATGTTTCACCCACCTGATATGTCCATGGAAAAAGCATTAGAACTGTACTGTACACTCTATTTACTGTACTGTTACACAGTATACTGTACATCTTCAATCATATTCACATAAGAATGGCATGCTACAGGTTTTCATTTCAGATAAGCTGGCAGCCTTTTGTTGCTATTACTATTATGTGTATTATGTATACTCTTATTTATTTATTTATTTATTTATTTATTTTTGTTTGTTCATTTTGTATTGTGCTATCCTATTATATTTATGTTATTTTTAAATGTTGCTATACTGTTCTTCTGCATTACATATTTGGGTCTTAATCTGAGATTTGTCAAGTTTACACAATGTGTATCAACAATGTGAGAAAAATCACTAATTCATTGTATTTCAGTAACTGTGTTAACCAAATCTTAATCGGTTACTAAAATCTCACTCTTAAATAAACCAAAACAGGAGAAATTACCTTATATATATTTTCATTGAATTCACAAGTCTTCTCAACTGTGAAAGAAAGCAATAAGCTGTGTTAATTAAAATAATCTGACAATGCTTTATGAGAAATAATCAAGAATTATTTAAATAACACTGATCCATCACCAATTATTGATTGATATTTTAGACATAGTGCTTTATCTTTCCCGTTTTGTTGACTTGATAAATAGATCCTCTCTTTAAATAGTAAAGCAAAAGACTATTAATAAATATAAATAATAATACAAAAAATATACAAAAAAATCTTAAATTAATTTAGGTAATTAGATATATAACCAATGTTTATACATCTAAAGCACCAAAATAATACCTCCTGCATAGATGGTTGGTCTTGATTTTGGTTTCAAATTCTTTATTTATTATTATTTACTTGTTTCTTTAAAAATAGAACTTAAGGGATGATTACTAAAAATAATTACAGAACATGTAATAAAAGGGCATGAAGTGCTAAATTACCACATATCTGGTTGTTGCAGCAGTCAGAGATGATAGTAGAGCCAGAATCGCATGTAGGAGTTGGAGCTGAAGGTTTTGGCCAGCATTCTTCCGTCAGTGTCTGGTTATTGCATGTGCATATGTGGCAATTTGACTCCCATATTGCCCCAGCCTGAGACAGAGATTTGTAGTGCAATCAGAGATTTAAATAGGATATAAGAGAAAAATACTGTAGGCTAAACATAATTTTCTTTGGACAATCTGATGTTTTTGATAAATAGAAATGCATCACCATAACTTATCATTTTTGAGCAGTGTGATACTAAGGAAGATCAATATTTTAGTTGTGGTGTGGGTTAATAAATACTGTAGTTTCTAATAATGCTTTAGGAATTTTCTCATATTCACCCAATGATTTGTGGGTTAATCTTTGGTAATATTACATCATAAACATTAAGTAATATCTCACCACCATGGGTTCTCCCAGAGGGCCTTTGCAGTCTATCAAAAAGGAAATAAATAAATCAAGTCATTTATTCACATGTATCTCAAACATAAAATGTTAGTTTATTACAATAGCAAGAAAGACATTCAATGGCAAAAATGGTAACCACTTACTGGTGCATTCAGATACACAGATCTTCTTGTGACTCTCAGCAAGTAGCTGGTTGTCTGGGCAAAAGCAACCAGATCTAGTTGAATCCAAAACTGTGCCCGGAACACGCAAACTATGTGAAGAACACACAGAATGCAAGCTCAAAACAATCAATGTACAGCATATCTAAGCATTGTTAAACAAAATAGACAAGTTGTTTGTTAAAACTGGCCTCACCCGCCACTACAGAAATCAGTTGGGGTGCTTCGGCACTCGTCAAAAATCATTCCTTCAGGGCAGGGAATGTCTGAAGAGAATGTTGTAAAACATAAAATATTTGGACATCATGAAATGGATATTATGAAATATTTCATTCAGAAAAAAAACATGCCCTAAATGCTTGGATGCTTTATGCTATGTGCATATAACCAGATAAAACATTAAAACTATAAACATAAAAACCACCTAGGATTAAGGTTCCCCTTCTGTTGCCACCAAAACAGTTCTGACCCCTCGGTGCATGATTCCACAAGATCTCTGATGGTGTGCTGTGGTGTCTGGCACTAGGACATTAGCAGGAGATCCTTTAAGCGCTGAAAGTTGCAAGGTATAAGGTGTTTCTAGATCAGCAGTGAACCTTAAACCTTGAACTTTTTGCCTGCTAAGCCCCATACACAGCAAGCACTGAATGTTCTGATCCATTTCTATCATAGCAAGCAATTTGAGTTGTGATAGCTTTTTTGTAAGATTGGACCAGACACGCTAGATTTTGCTCCTCACAGGCATAGGTGAGACTTGGGTGCCCAGGATCCTATCACCAGTTTACTGGTATATAGTTCATACAAAATGTTATTCAGTTCACCTTGCAGTGGTGTTAGTGTTCCGGCTAATGGATTTGCAATCTCAGCATGTGATCTACAGTACGGCTGCAGGTAAAACAGTCTTACCACAAATTCCACTGGTGAGGTTTCTCCAGGCCACACAGATGCCCATCTTTTTGCAGTGATCAGCTAGACGCTCTAGTGGGGAGCACACAGTGGCATTGTTCTGGGCCACACAGTAATCAAACTTGCAGTTTTTCACCAGCGTTTCCACATCAAAGTCTAAACTGCATTCACTAAACACTCTGAGATTTAAAAAGAATATTTAAATTAATAACACTTACATATCTGCTAAAAACAACCAGGAAAAATGTAATAAACATTTTTTTCAATTCATATAACCATGTTATTTAATTTATAGAACTCAAAATAATTCTCACTTCTTTGTATCTCCAACAATATGGAAAAAAAGAAATAGGTAAGATAAATTATTTCCAAAGGCTAGGGAATCTTTGTAAATATTACAAGTGCAACAAATCCATGTGTTGTGTTTCCTAACTTGAACCTTTTTTAAGGTAGGCTTTTAGTTTTTAGTGTACCTTATTGTTAGATGTGCACCAATTGAAAATCAGTTTGTTAATCTATCCCAAGTTCCCCTTTCTGTCTATGGATTTCACCTACATAGCTTGGTTACTGGTCTCAATTCCCCTAATCCGCGCTCTGTATCATATCAACAGAGACTTTAGGATGGTGAAAGCAACCTTGTGCTTCTTCTGAAGCCAGCCACTGTATCTTGTAGGGCACAGCTGAACAAACTTATTGAAACAGATATGTTCCAAGTGCTCTAAAGGCTGTGGTGGCTCAAATGGTTAACGCTCTGGGATACTGATAAGAAGGTCGGGGGTGCTAAGAAGCTCTAGCACCGTGAAACTGCCAATGTTAAGCACTTGAGGAAGGCCATTAACCACATCAGCTCTTGGGGTGCTCTATCCTGGCTCATCCTGTGCTTGGCCACAGCTGAGATATGCAAAGAAAATGATTTAATTCCATAAGTCCATGTGATAAATAATATAATCTTTCTCACTCTCTTAAAGGTAATTGCATCCTAAACAGCATGTTGAGTTCCTAGTTCACTAGTTATTACAGTA
Source organism: Clarias pachynema (assembly GCA_030014365.1). Classification (NCBI taxonomy): domain Eukaryota; kingdom Metazoa; phylum Chordata; class Actinopteri; order Siluriformes; family Clariidae; genus Clarias; species Clarias pachynema. The sequence continues at coordinate 14,809,524 of JAQMYL010000004.1, read as the reverse complement.
TATAGTATACCTAATAAGCCTAGTCTGAGAAGAAAAACTGATTTAAAGTGATCGCAAACAGAGTGCTAATTTACTTAGAAACTGTCAGTTAACCCACTTGCCAATATTTATGTCTGTTATGACGTTTTTTGTGTAACTGAGTACTTTATTGCATATGAAAATACTGTACAGAGTATGTCGCTACTCTTTCTAGTTTCTAGCTTGATGGACAATCTGTAATTTACAACAAAACTAAATTCATAGGAACATATTGACTCTACAGCTAAAGACAAAACTGAAGCTTACTCATTCGTCAGGAGATCACAGAGAGGTGTTGTGCAAATTGGAGGAGGAATTGGAGTAGGCGTTTTTTCAGGGATACAAGGGACATGTCGGGGGGCTTGTGCACAGTATGGTTTGAGTGGATCATCCTCTATCCATTCATATGCAGTCTTATCACAGCAATCGTCACTCTCAACTGACCCATCTCTTCTTATACACGAAGCCCCTCCGCAAACACCTGTAAACGAGAATAAGAGAAATCTATACAATATACACTCACCTATTATTTCACCAGTATACCTAAACATTCAGTTATTCAATCAACAACTCATGTGGGAGCAGCATAAAATCATGCAGATGGGAATTAAATAATCCAATTAATGGTCATGCCAAACTTGTGAAACATTTTCGTGAAAAATAAGAACTCATTGACTTTAACTGTGGCAGGGTTGTTTGTACTAGCTGGGGTGGTTTGCGTGTGAATGATTGTGTGAGTCTATGTGTGATAGTGATAGGTTGGCCTGTGATAGGTTGGCACCAAATCAGAAGGTTGGGAGTTCAAGTCCCAACACCTAACAAGCTGCCCTTTAGGTTCTTGTGCCAGGTGTTTAACGCTATCTGATCCTAACAGGCTATGTTATGCATTCAAAGAACTTAAATGTGCTGAATTGTCATAAAATAATTACAACTATGTGACAATACAATGTTAGGGTTCACACTGGAATCTTGTGTTTTCCGTTTTTCAATGGTCCAGTTTCAGTAAATCTATGCTTATGATAGTTTTAGATTCTTGTACCTGGTTGACAAGAGTGGAACCCTCTGCTATTGTAGCCCATTCACCTCAAGGTTTGATATGTTGTGTGTTCTGAAATGTTTTTCTGCTTAACAGAGTCCATATTTGAGTTACTGTAGACTTCCTGTCAACTAAAAGTGACCTGATTATTCTTCTCTCACATCAACATGGTGTTTCAGCCTGCAGACCTTTTGCACAAATGATGTTGTTGTTGTTGCTGCTGTAGTTTAGTACAGTAGTTTCTGAAATATTCAAACTTAAAACAAATTTAGTTCCAACAATTATCTGCATAGTTATTTTGCATCGTGCTGCCCCCACATTATTGGTTGCATAATTGTGCAAGTGTTCCTGTTGAAATGACTGGTGTATAAATCACATAATTAAACAACCATTTGAGAAGTATGTGAGTGACTTATTAATTGAATTTCTCTGTAATAGGTTTTATAAGGTATTATAGTACTTGAAAATACATATCCTGAAAATATAACTCTACATTAGTGATGTAATAATAAAAATAAAAAAAACTTTGAATTTATATAATATAAGGGATTCTCTTATCTACATATTTGTGATATTTGGCTATTGCAGCAAGTGACTACTAGACCCTATCTGTCCAAACTGCTGGTTACTTACCACATTGTCCCTGTGTGTTATTAAGGAAATATTCCATAGCAAGATTAATCTGCAGTGTGTTCCAAACACTGAGAAAGATAGATGAACGGATCTCTTCAATGTAAACGTAGACTTCCGCATCTGTGCTGACAAACCTAAATCCATCTGCTTCATATGATGGGTTTATTGTTACTTCATTCAGAGTAATCTTGGAAATATAAGAGAGAACATTCAAGCTGGCATGGTGCAAACATTTGAGAAATACAAAATATCGTATGTTGGCATAAGGAGCTATCTTTACCACCACAATAAGGGAAGTACCACAAAACTGAATAATATAAGAGCATTTATGTCCATTCTTCTATATAGACTTACTTTCAATATCGGTATTTCCCCAGAAACTTGAACCGCTTGAAGTACTACTGTGTTGTTGCGGTACTTCAGAACAATACCCTTGGCACAGGAAGCAGACTCCTCACAGTAATAATTATCAACACTGATGCTGAGATGATGACGTGGCATCCTTTCCTCCACCAGAACATACGTACAGTTCTCCAGGAACATGAAGTTTTTTCCAGCAAAAGAAGTGTAGTGTGGGTCTCCAAAGACATCACACTGACCTGAGGAAAACAAAGGAGAAATTTAGTACAAGTTCAAAACATAAAACAGGTCAGAATGCCCTGTAAGGTGAGCCAAGCTGCTGTATTTGGTGTGAATAAAACCTAAGGAATTTTGTTTTATTTCATTATTTATTAATTTGAAGAATTTAAGCATTACAGTTTCTACTGCAAAAAATCTGTCAGGGATGACCCCTGGATGGCATTCCATGTGCCATCAGACCTTCTCTTTTAAGACCAGAGGAAAACCAGAGTACCCAGAGAAAATCCAACATAATCTTTAACAGAATCCTAATACAGTGGAACCACGGATTGCAAGTAACCCGGTTTGTAAGCGTTCTGCAAGACAAGCGAGTCTTCATATATATGAGTACCGAGTATCATCAAGTACCATGTGGCACGCATGCGCTTCTTGTTTTGATGCCGAGCGTCACATGATCACAATTGAGCCAATAGTTCTTCTCTCTCGCACGCTGCGGAATTTTGGGTAATCGTCTCCCATGCTCGGTCTCAATGCACGTCACTCAAGTGTTTGCATAAAGCATCTTTTATTTTGTGTTTGTATGCATGTGTGCGCGTGTGTGAGCAAGAGTCTTTATTCAGTAAAAAAATCTATTCGATTGTGTGTGTGAAAATCAGAAACGGTATTAAAAAAATTTCTTTTGAGTAAAAAAAGCATTATGTGTAAGGAATCGCCACTAGAGGGCAATGTTTTGTCTGTAGTAGTTTTTGTTTTGCAGACTCAGTTTCCGAGAAGGCACCTCGGTCAGGTGATGCGGGAGCACACCTGAACCGAGGCAGGTCATTAAATCTTCAATAAATAGCTGATTAGTCTGGGAAACTGGGTCGAGCATTGAACGTTGGTTTGTCATGTCAGTTTAAGTGGGCATTTTGTTTTGTGTATTGTCTTTATTTGATTATATGTTGGTTTATTTTATATTGTTATTTTTGTAAGTCATGTTATCCCATTACTACTAAGCATGTCCCCAGGCTAAATGTGTCTTTGGTGTTCTAGGGTGTGTGGAGCTGAGTCGGTGTTGAGTCATGTTGTGTTGTGTATTAGAAAATAGGTAAGTAGTGAGCCTTTGAGCGTCCCCTAGCCTAGCCTTTGAGTGTCCCCTAGCCTAGCCTTTGAGTGTCCCCTAGCCTCTGTACTTCTGTGTCCTGAGTCCCTAGTGTTGTGGTAGGTATGTGTTAAGTGTAGCTAGTTGTATGTTTAGCTATGTGGTAAGTGTAGCTAGTTGTATGTTTAGCTATTAGGTAAGTGTAGCTATGTCCTTAAGCATATGTCTCAACATAGTGCTTATATTTAAAGTAACTAGTATTAGAGCCTGTGTTTCCTGAAGCATGTCAACATAGTGCTTATATTTTGTGTATTGGAGTCTGTCTTGTCAGTTAAGCATGGGTTTCCACATAATGCTTATGTTCTGTGTCTCGTCTTCTAGCCTGGGTATTGGTCAGTTATGGGTTCTATAGTTTGAGTGTTCGTTTCTTTGTTTGTTTTGTTCATGATTCTTGTTTTGTGTTATTTTCTGTAATAAAGACTCTTTTGGTTTCAAAACACCCCTCTGCGCCTACTGTATGCCTGCCCATATCTGCCCACGGCGTTAACACCAGCCATTACCACCCAATCGTGACATTGTTATAATTGTTGTAAAGCTGATATATAAAACTTATGGTTACAATATAGATTTTCTGAGGTGGTCCTCTTGAAGAAAAAATAAGATAGTAAATAACTAACATATACTATATAAAACATAATATTTTTAACTATATTGGAAATCAATAAAAAACATTTTTAGGATATCTTCAGATGTTTTTCTTTTTTAACTAGGTAAGGAGAGGTGGGTAGTAACGAGTTACATTTTCTTCGTTACATTTACAGTACTTGAGTAACTTCTATGAGTAGTTTTACTGCACCATACTTTTTTACTTTTACTTGAGTAGATTTGTGAAGAAGAAACACTACTCTTACTCCTCTACATTTGGCTCCACTCGACTCGTTACTTTTCTAAGCCTTTATTCTACACTTTAGATATTCTTCATTTTTGCCAGTGAAATGCAGCCAGTGGATCTACCACTTGACTGTGTTTCACCAGACATAGCAACAATAATCACATAACTCGATTTGACCAATCAGCTGTAATAACAATAACCACATGTGGTCAAATGACCACACACAAACGCTGCATAGCCGGGGGAAAATAACCTTCAGCCGTGGTAGACAGCGAAGGAAACATGTCGCGGTTAGTTTATCTGTTTTATTTAATGTTGCAATGTTAAAATATATAATTAGCAAATAAGCTAGAGGCTAAAAAATATAAGATTCTTACATTTGTTCTGCTGGACACAGTTTATGGTAAAGTGAGACCTATTGTACATATTCTAATGTTATTTTCTATCTGCTGAGTCATTTGGAGGGCAACTGAATATACACTGGAAATAGTTTACACTGTTCAAACATACATATGCTACCTATTGTAGGTATTTGTTTCAAAAGCTTTACAGTATGTTGTGAAAAAAGTGACATTTGTGTTTGAAATGTGTGTAAAGATATTAATTTTAATCATTTATTTTATTTCATTTATATTATTATTTGGAAATGTCAGAATTTCATAATTTTTTCTGGCTGCTTATGTAATTTCTAAAAAAAAATTATAATAAATCTGACATTACTATTGAAAAAGTTACTTAGTACTTGAGTACTCTTTCACCGTTTTATACTCTTACTTGAGTAATATTCTGAATGACTACTTTTTACTTCTACTTGAGTAATATGATTTTGAAGTACAGCTACTCTTACTTAAGTAAAATTTTTTGGCTACTCTACCCACCTCTGTAGGTAAGATATTAAATAAACTAAAATTGGTAAAAGCACTGCACTGTCGTACAGTAAAAAGAGCCATTGCACTTACAGTCACACTGCCAGGTGTCACAACAGCCTTGCTCATCCTTTACCAGCTGTGGCATTCCTCTGGGGCACACAGGTACCACTGGAGTTGGACATATTAAGGGTCTCAACTCTATAACACCGTTTATGCAAGTTTTATTGAAGCAATCTTCTGTCCATTGATAACCATCTGGCCAACTCTGGTTTCTAATCAAATCCTTGCATTCTGGTACAAATGTGGTTGATTTTATGGTGGTCTCTGGTGGTTCTTTTGTTGTAGATAGTGGAACTGTAGTTAGTGACATTGCAGTTGTAGGTACAGTTGTGATTTCTGGGGTTGTTGTGGTGGTTATCACTGATGTCTCTGTTGAAGATGTAGTTAGTGTCATTGAAGTTGTAGGTAGAGTTGTGATTTTTGATGTTGATGTGGTCACTGGGGTCTCTGTTGTAGTTAATGAAGTTGTAGATGCAGATTCTTCAATTGTGATTTCTGGGGTTGTTGTGGTGGTTATCACAGATGTCTCTGTTGAAGTTGTAGTTAGTGACATTGAAGTTGTA
>JAQMYL010000004.1:14788676-14803693 GCA_030014365.1 Clarias pachynema | reverse complement strand
GGTCTCTGTTGTAGTTAATGAAGTTGTAGATGCAGATTCTTCAGTTGTGATTTCTGGGGTTGTTGTGGTGGTTATCACTGATGTCTCTGCTGAAGTTGTAGTTAGTGTCATTGAAGTTGTAGGTACAGTTGTGATTTTTGATGTTGATGTGGTCACTGGGGTCTCTGTTGTAGTTAATGAAGTTGTAGATGCAGATTCTTCAGTTGTGATTTCTGGGGTTGTTGTGGTGGTTATCATTGATGTCTCTGTTGAAGTTGTAGTTAGTGACATTGAAGTTGTAGGTACAGTTGTGATTTTTGATGTTGATGTGGTCACTGGGGTCTCTGTTGTAGTTAATGAAGTTGTAGTTGCAGATTCTTTAGTTGTGTTTTCTGGGGTTGTTGTGGTGGTTATCACAGATGTCTCTGTTGAAGTTGTAGTTAGTGACATTGAAGTTGTAGGTACAGTTGTGATTTCGGGTGTTGTTGTGGTGGTTATCACAGGTGTCTCTGTTGAAGTTGTAGTTACTGAAGTTGTAGTATTAGGAATTACTGTGATTTGTGTTGTTGATGTGGATACAGATGCCCCTGTTGTAGTTAGCAAAGTTGTAGTTGTAGGTTCCTCAGTTGAGATTTCTGGGGTTGAGGTTTCGATGGTCACTGGTGTCTCTGTTGTTTTAGTTAATGAAGTTGTAGATTCTTCAGTTGAGATTGCTGTGGTTGATGTTTTGGTGGTCACTGGTGTTTCTGCTGTTGAAGTTGATAAAGTTGTAGATCCAGATTCTCCAGTTGTGATTACTGGGGTTGTTGTGATGGTTGTTATAGGTGTCTCTGTTGGTATTAAAGTTGTAGCTTCATGTACAGTTGTGATTTTTGGTGTTGATGTGGTTACTAGATTGTCCGTTGTAATTGTTGGGGTCGTAGGTATATGTTTTGTAGTGGTTTTAATAGTAGTGGTTTCTGTTGATATCTGAGAACCTGGACTGATGTGGGTAAGTGGTGAGCCAGTTTGTACAACTAGATCTGTCATTGTTGTGTACACAGTTGTAGTTAAAGTTGTTACATGTGTATTTGTTGTAGTTGGTGGTTTCGTAGATGTAGGTAATGTAGTTATTATGCAAATGGCTGTGGGTATTAACACATTATTACATATATTTTTAAATGTACAGGCTAAAATAAAAAGACATCTTATTAATAAAGCTGATGTGGCATAAAATATTTCAACTTACCACAAATCATTTTCCCCCCAATGCAATCACTATGGCAGAAGAACACAAAAAATAAAGCATTAGCTTATGCAGAAAATTTTTTTACTGATAATTGCATGTGATCCAAACTAACCAGCATTCACTATCTGTAGTCACTCTAGCACCAGGTTCAACCACAGTGTTGTTGAAGTAGCAGGTACACTTGTCCAAACTGGAACATATTCTTCTGTTCTCATCATAATATGGCATCTCAGCAGGGCACCGTGGGTAACAACCTTAGTCAAAACACGCACCATATAAATGTTAATCATTAATAGACTTAATAAATTCATATTAAGTATTTGGGCCATAAAAACCTAATTAATTCAGTTATCCGTTACTGTCCAGGAAGCACAAGAGCATAAATTTGCATCAAATTTAAAAGATGCAATGGGAAAAATTAAAACCTTCAAGTTCTCCAGAGAATCTGTTGTTTTTCCCACAAGTTTTGATCTGTTGAGGACATGCCTCATAATGCCAGCTGTACTGACCCTCTTCATTGTAATAGTCACAATAGACGGCTGTGGAAGAAAGAGCATACACAAAGGATTTTGATCGCACCAGTAAGCAAGCACTGAAGGAGTACATTCCCACCCACCAGGAACTAATTTTCTGATTACTTATAGTATATAAGATTTTTTTAAGAAGCCAAAACTATACTGACAAAGTGTCTTGTGTCACAGTGGCATGTGATTTTACCTTTTTTCCCCCCCTCCAAATGAATATTATTTATAAAAAAAATTTAATTGCATTGTTTTAGAGAAAGCCTCTCCTGGTTAGATTATGGTTGGAATTTAGAATAACTAACTTGCTGAAAAGAATGGCCTTCAATTCAAATATTCTCAAAAATAATTGATTAATTTGAGATTTTGTTTTAAACTGCATCATCCATAATTAAGAAGAAGCTGAACATATTGGATGGCGTTATGAAGACACATACGGCACAAGTCAGGAGTTCTCCATTTGATACAGGCATTGTGGGCAGAGCAAGCATCAGCATATGCTGCCACAGCTGTGCAGAATCCCAGAAACTTGCCCTCAAAGTCACAAGAGCATGACTCCAGAATACAGGCCTGGTAGTAAGAGTCTGGATCAACCTGCAAGTTATCGAAAGGTCAGGCATCATGTAATATAAATCTTTTGATTTCTTGTCATATTTCATCTATATGATTCAAAGAGTGAGAACTTATTTGTCATTGGTATTTGATATTACAGATGCATTGATGTTTGCACCTCCTGAAAAAACAAGCCATTAATAAAATTAAATATAAGAGTTTGTTTAAAAAAACATTGCTGGTTGTTCACACAAAGCTTAACACCTTTAGGTGACAGTATTTAAATGTGTCACTGTGTAGGATCATGCAGCGTCTCTGTGCCCAAGCAGCGCAGTATGAGTGGCGTTCACAAGGAAACAATTCTTGAGTCACGTCTGAACACGGGGGGACAGCTGTCTTCCAGCTGTTCCCAAATTCCAGGGTACTGGACACAACAGTGGAGCTGCTCGTCTGCAAGTCATTCATTAACTTCCCATCAAAGTCACCACACAGTCCTCGTACTTTACCCTGTCGGTCCACACACAAATGAAACATAATTAACATGGGCTTGAGTAAGAGGGATATAGGGAAATCTGTTCACAAAGAATTTATATTCTCATCTATAAAACTAAAGTAACATACATAGGAACAAAATTATACTCCAACCATGATTTTGTTAATTTACTATAAAGCCACTTAAAGTTATAGCAATTTCTCATGTTGCAGGTTTATTTATGTTCAATAGTACAAAAGTTATGAACTAGATTCATGCTTAACTCTATTATTAGTTAGTCATGTCTGAATTCAGTTCCCATAGTAATACAAGGACAAGGCTTCTTACATTCCATGAGGCCTGCAGCTCAATTTTGACTCTGGTTTGCTTGTCCCAAATCACAGTGAGGTCTATTTCAGGCACAGAGATGATGAAGTACAGGCCTACAGTATGAACAGAGTATAGTGACATAGCTCTGAAGTTCCACCCAGGCAGTTCCTTCTGAGTCACATTCATATCCCGCAGAATCAGAGACACTTCATTCTATTTGAGGTACAAGCAAAAATTCTTGATGAGTTATAGCACAATTCAAACATGGCACAATGTACAAAAAATATAATTGAGTGAAAAAGTCATCAGTAGGAAACTGCAGTATTTCAAAAGTCTCTCACAACTCCCTTTCTGAAAACATAGCTAATTTGAAAGGTTGCTTTATTTGCAGAAGTTTGCAGTTATGCATTTATGTTGATTAATTGAATGCGTGTTATCTGGAAAAGAATGCATATACTATATCTGCAAGTTGATATGAATTCAACGTAACTCTTATAATTTAATAAAAGGTGGGTCCCCTCAACAGCTCACTGTGTTAAGGCTTTATGAATGTTTCAATAAAGCTGCTTAGAATAAACAAGAAATCAAGAAGAAGTAAGAGAGATTCAGCTACCATGAGTTTCACTGTGATGGAGCGGGAGCAGGTGAGAACTTCATCACAACAAGGCACACTCTCAACTTGAATGGAAAACAGCCCATCAATAGCCTGACGCACACATATGCATAACATTATGGTTTATCACATGTGTCTTTACATGTTCTTAGCATTTCCATTATTCATTACACTTTCAAACATATACAATACATGAAGTACTCTTCATATTCTCCATGAAGAATACATAACTCACTTCAACCAGAGTGTACTGACAGTGTCCACCGAAGCGATACCATTTGGAATCGAAGGTCTTATACTGTCCATTGCCAAACACTTCACACACTCCTGGGCATGGATCACCTTCACAGTTCCACTGGCCTCCACTGCACGTGCTACAAGAATATTCACAGACACTCGAATGAAATCACTTCCATAAACTCTTTGAATTCCATATTTATACTAGAATGCTGATCAGTAAAACTATGCAAATATAAATAAAATTCAAGTCAAAATTAATTTAATTCACCATGTTTTGCAATTTGACTCCACACTCTGGCCAGTTGCATAAACCACCCCACTGAATTCACATGTGCAATTCTCCCGTGTCACACAGTTGCCATTGTGGTCTGCAAACTGGCCCTCAGGACAGTAACAGCCACTAATACAGATTTCATCATCAATCTGTAAAGCAAATCAGTTCAGTAAAGAATTTATTAAATCAGAAAATTTAATTATAAACAGTGGCCATTTTCAGTACCATCTCGCTTTAAACAATAATAATTTAAAAAGCAAGTTATTTATATTTGTTCATGAGCATTGATACTAAAATTGGTACATTATATGATTAAGGATTTTTCAAAAAAAAAAAAATCAGTAGTTTCATGTAATTCGTGTATCAATATCTTAATAATTTTGCCCTTTAGAATAAATTTTTTTGTTTGTTTTATGTCATTTTATGTAGAATTTAAATTGGCCAAGTTTCATCTGAATTAGAATTAAGATTCTCGAAAATATTTTATGCCATAGCTTATGTATGCTGCTGTGGAAATACTCACAAATGGCTTGCTCAGACTCTCACATGTTGTTTGTGCTGTGTTTACTGGTGCTCGTGCACAATGGACACATATTTGTCCATGTGGACAATCTAAAGGACAAAGGACAACCAGTATTAATGACCCTATAATTATATAATATAGTCATGTGCACAGGCTTACACTGTAAAACTATTTATTTATTTATTTATTTGCTCGATAGTGAGTATACTGTAGATAAGACAAAAAAATATTACCGCAAGCTTCTGAACACGTAAGATTTCCATATTCACACATGCTGTAAGACAATTCCCAGACATCTTGTTATGTAAATACGTACAAAATATTAGATATTCTTTGGTTTATTTAACAAAGTTTGTATTTGGTCATATTTGTGTCTGCTGTGTGCTAATATAGTGCAGAGATATTTTAAAATGACTTAAAATGTGAGGTCTAAAGGTCTATTTGTCTTCACTGGGATTTTCATTGCTGGAATAATAACTAACTATACAAATACTTCCTGCTTGAAAAAAAAAAGTCCTTTAAGCATTTCCTTAAGAGCTCCTTTACTGGCACAAAAGTGTGTTTGAAAACCAGAGAATAACCACAACATACCACTGCAGTCCATCAATAACGTTGGACCCTGGAGGTATTGTTCCACCTGGGTAGTTGCAATTGCAGAGGGCACGAGGGCTGCACCTGAGTGGTGTGTTGAGGTGGGTGCCAGATGGGCATCCACAGCCCTCCACTGGTTCATCTGCCATGTCACAGGTCGGGTCAGGACCAGACAATGAGCGGCATGTATGATTACATGCTTGCATGGCATAATCAAACATTAGATTACTGGGGCACGTCTCAGCTGGAACAGAGAGGAAAGACAATATGAAAGTCATCAATTGATTTCACAGTACTGCTATTGATCTTCTATCTTTGAGCCAAAATGCCCTCTCTGATTCTGTAATGACCATGAAACTAATCAAATACAGTATGTTGATGCACACGATGAATTTGATTACAGACCAACATAAAACAACATAACACATTTCTTATATATAAAACACTATACAAAGTAAGTATACAACATTCAATAACTTATAGATTAAATAAAGACAGGGGGCGGGAGAAATCCTGAGTATGTAATACAGTAGGTGTACATAAAGTGTGCAATGTCTATACCACATTAAGTAGTGCAAATAGCAAGAAAGCAGTGATGTGCAGTAGGATGCAAGGGGTTTGTAAGAAGCATGGTGGTACTTTCACACACTATATAGTACCAGATGATTTATTAGTGCAAATAACAGTAATGTACAGTAGGGTGTAAGAATTTTGTAAAAAGCATGTTGGTACTATTAATTGTTATAGATAATACAGAGACTATGCTCATATCATTTGGACATTGGAGCAGCAAGGTGAAACAAGTTATATTACAGTTTTCTCACTTTTCTATGCTTCTATCCTTTACCATACTTGCAGTATGTCTATAAAACAACTCCCTCTAACCACGTCTTAATTCCTCGTGTGGTAATACTTCCTATTGCTTGCTGGACCCCTTTTGTTTTGAGAGTACTTAACCGGAACATATTAATGACTGCTGTTAATGCAACAGATGTACAGCATGTGACACAAGGCATTTGGCTCAAAACTTAATTGCTCTGTTTATACTGTTAAAAACCAGAGAGATCATTCAAACACTATCATGTGCATATGCACTACAGTATCAAGCATATTTACAGTAGGCATCCTCCAATCTTCCTTTATTTTATACCTAACCATCTGGGGGCTCAGTCCAGATCAATCATTTTAAATTTAACAAGTTACTTATTGTAAATTTTTAAAAATTACACTTAGACATCACTGTCTATGACACTTAAACAGTATCTGTAAGAGTGACCAGTAAGAGTTTACAATAGCAGTAAGAGTCTCACGGCACTTTCTATGTGCCCAAAAGTTAATGTGTGCATGGAGCTGTGAACTGTGTGTGCAAAAAGGCTTTCCCATGTCGGTACACTCCAATTTGGCAAGGATTCATCACTGACACATGCACAATTAATTTTTCATCAGAGTCTGCACTTTGCTCACTAGTTACAGTCTGTAAAAGTATAAAAGTTACTACTTCCTCTTTTAATTAACTTTTTTTTGTGCGTGTGTGTGAAAACATAATACAAATCAACTGATAGTAGCGGGTCTTAGTATTAGGCAAATACAAACTCAGACAAACAACATATAACCTTTTTTTAACCTGTGTCATTATTTATTTTACAAAAATGAAGCCAAAAGAAAAAAAAATGCAGACAGTACTAAGTACCCCTTGGCTTTCACAGGATTTAAGAGGATAAGTTGCAGCTAGGGGCTTGCTAATAATCAGCCCTTGATTAATTGATCATCAGTAGCTGTGCAGACCTATAAAGGCAAAAGATCTGGCGGTTTGCTGGTCTGGGGAAATCAAGTGTGTGTTAACAAAATGCCAAGAGGGAAAGACAAACAAAATCTTCCCAGTAGCGGACGTCTTAGCACATTCACCCTAATGTCAGACCGTGCAATGTTCTAAGAAATACAAAATAACCAAGAGCCTACAGGCATCACCGAGCATGTTAATAGTTAAAGTCTGTGACAGCACAATTAAAATAAGACTGCAAAAAAACAGTTTGTTTGGAAGGGTTGCCAGGAGAAAGTCTTTTCTGTCTAAGAAGCATAACTAAGGTTCACAAAACTGCATCTGACCAAAGCACAATGTTTCTGGAACAATGTAGTATGGACAGATGAAACCAAAGTGAATGGTTTTGGCATTAATGCCGAGCACATGTTTGGGGTAAATCAATAAGCAGAAACACATCATAGCCACTGTCAAGCATGGCAATGAAGGGGTGATGATTTGGGCTTGTTTTGAAGCCACAGGATCTGTACACCTTGCCGTCATTGAGAGGAAAATGATCTCGCCTGTATACCAGAGGATTCCAGAGACAAATGTGAGGCCAACTGTCTGATAGCTAAAACTTGGTTGAAATTGGGTCATGCAACAGGACAATGATCCGAAGTTGATCTACATCAAAACAGGGTAAAAATAAAAAGATCAAGGTTTTGGAATAGCCTAATCAAAGTCCAGACCTCAACCCAATTGAACCTTAAGGGAGCTGTGCATAAGCGAATGCCCAAAAACCTTGATGGACTAAACCAGTGTTGTAAAGAAGAATTGACCAAAATGATAAGAGAGACTGGCAATACATCTCCTCTAGACTTAACAATTATTAACAATTGTGTTGGGTGATCTGATTATGGATAGGAATTCTGGCGCTTTTCATCTTAAAACCAGAAAGTTCATCCATTTCAACGATCATTAGCTTTTTAAGTTAAAAAAGGATTTGGTCGGCCATCTGCCACTTTACATTATGTGAATTGTCTCTGCATATTTGCTCCAATTGTCCACATGTTAAGATCATGACCCAATATGCAATATGCGATTTTGTTATGAGTGAATAGTGTGAATTTGGGGTCAGATGTGAAGATGTATCCATCTCCCACTGATTGCTTGTGTGAACATAAACTCTGTATGTCTGCTTATTAATAAAGAGCATTCCGGCCTGCATAATATTTATTATTAGTTAGGTTGGAAGGTTAGGTTGAGTTTAGTTTTATATTACTATTTATAACTTGAATTTCTGACTCACGGCAGGCTGTTTCTGCTCTCCAGTCACCAACATTGATGCCCTGGCTGGTGCAGGCTTTAGCGTAGTTTCCCAGGCCAACACATACACGTTCCGGTAAGTCCAAAGTAGCATGGCAGGTTCTCTGAATGCAGGCCTGTAGATTTAAATGATGCATTTAGTATATGCCGAAATTGCTTAATTAATAATCAAACATGGCAATAATCTATTTACTGTTTCTTACATCAAAATAAGTGTTAACAGGCACATAGTCATGGCACTGGGCAAACACACCACTTGCATTTGTCAGCTGGCTGCACTTATCTTCCGCAAATAACTCTATGTAGAAATAAGATACGAAAACACAATGTTATCAGGGAAAATATGACAGATAATGCAAACACAACCAGAATGGAATCACAAAGATTATCAATTTTATTAAATTATTTCTGGTTTACTTGTGAGCTATTTTAAATATTATCTACAGCAGCTGTACCATTGTCAGTGTTGATGCAAACAGGTGGATTATTTGGTGTGCAGTCTCCCAACGTCCAGGATAGAGCAAAAGGCTGAGCTGAGTTTTCCACAATACCACTGCTTGTAGTGAAGTCATCTTCTGTGTTGTTGTTTTTTGAGCCACAAAGACCTGTAATGATGAAATGTACATATAGTACAAACACATCAGTTCTACAATGTTTCCAACAAACACTGGCTGGGATTGATACTGTATATCTAGCCTAAGTAATGAAATGGGAATTGTGAGGGTGTGGATACCTGCTGATGTTACACTTTGGGGCAAATACAAGTACATTTGAACTTCTGGAGAAACTTGGACTTGCATCTTTATTCCAACAGTTGTTTGGACCGTTACAAACATTGAAGACTGCCAATAGACTGTGACATGTTCTGAAATGTAAAATGATTTACACTTATGAGAAATAGACAGTTTATCTTGCAAAAACATATTAATTTTGAGACCATTGTCATTGTGGATGTGAGACTATTTGTATACTATCATAGATGATATCTGTAGCTTTTATAATTAAGCAATATCGCACGATAGAGAGAGAGTGTGCTGTTGTGCTGGAAAGCCTTTTGTCCAATCAGATTACTGATAATATGTACCATAAAAGAGTTCAGACAGATTCGCCTGATTGGACGAGAGGCATTCCAGAAGTGGTGTTAATAGATGGAAACAGCACTGAGACATTAAACTATAGTATAGTGGATCACTCTGAATCAACTGTCAGTCATCAGCATGGGTGAATGTTGGTTGGTACGGTCCATAGGTGAGAGCTCTTTAAAAAAACCTACCAGTTTGTGACAGATCTGTGATTGCGATTTCATTTTCCCTTAGTTGTACACTGTTTAAGGAGAAGGTGTATCGTTCCTAAAAAATAAATAAATAAAAAGTGTATAATAGACAAACAACATACATTAATTAAATATTCCACTTTTATACTATTACACTTTTCATCATTATTTAAAAGAATACTTAAAAAGAATATCAGGATATTGATATAGTGGAAAACACACCTGATACACATCAAGATACAATTCTTGTATAGTCACATCAGATAATTTGATGGTCACTGTCCAGTTGAGTCCCTGTGGAATAACTTGGTAAATTCACCTTTTGCATGACAAAAAGTAATTAATATTTGCACATTTGTTATTTTACTTACTCTTGCAGCCACATAGGTACATTTCCCAGGCAGAGAATATTGTTTGCCATCAAAGGTAGTGACAAACCAGCCTTCGATGACACATGGAGTCGGACAGGTGTTGGCTGAACAGATCCATTTTCCTTTGATGCATTCGCTAGGGGGGAAAAAAACATTGGTGGATTAAGCCAGCATAATGCAGTATAAGGAGCACAGATCCAATCACACCATATGACTAGAACATTACAGCAGACTCATCTTACCAAGTTTGACACTTTGAGCTGAGCCTTTGCCGTGAGTGATACGTTCTTCCCCCACGCACACAAGGACAGTCCTCTACCTTAACACTGTGGTAGGCCTCAGCTCGATCGTTCAGAACCAAACCTGTGAAAAAGAAAGTGGTAGGTACAGTAAAACATATATGCTTCGACTGTGAGAAACAAAATAATAAGAATAAGAACAAAAGTAAGTTTGTCCCAGTATAGTAACTAAATTATATCTACACAAGTGTAAACCTGCTGTGGTGTTCAGTGACACGTCTTTCCAATATATAAGGATTGTACTGAAAGAAATGCAAAAGTTGGCATAGCATTTTTTTAATTACCTGAAATACTTACCATCGTTAGGAAGACAAGTGCTGGTCTGGAATTCTGTCTGAAGTTGAGGGTTGGAGCAAGTGGGAGGAAATGCAGCACCTTGATCCTTAAATTTTAAATCACCAGGACAGGGAGGTTCACCTGCAGAGAGTTTCACACTTACTATTTGTTTTACAATTAAAAAATAAAGTAGCTCTCAAAATGATGTGGTGAATTGCTGCACTTACCACATGAAGTTATGTTTCGCAACTTTGATCGTGAAGGGTTTGAGCCATTACATGGGTGAAGGAATTCTTCATAGAAAGAACACTTTACAGCCGCATGTACGTTAATATACATGTTCAACTTGCAGAGCTGGTCAAAAATATAAAGTTTCCTACCAAGGCATTCTCTGGCCTCAGATTTAAAGTCTTTACAGGTCTGGAAAACAAAGCAGAAATGGTTTATTCAGGCAATTGATTGTGTGGTTTTTGTAGAAATGTAGAAATATAATGCTACTTGACTGATATTTTTCATGGTCAAAATGCCAAAAACGTATAATCCATAAGTTTAAAAAATTAGTGACTAGAATAATTTGACATTTGGAAAGATCTTCCTGAAGGTAGGTGTTTTTTGTGTACTGTTCGCTTACCTTATCGTCTACTGGTTGGGAATCTTCAGTCATACATAACTCATTACGGATGACATTGCTATCAAGAAGCTGTGCTCTAGTTTCTGGGGGAATATTAGAGTAATATGACAAAATTCTGATGAGGACACTTAAAATTCAAAGAATTCTTCAGAAACATAATTATTCACATATTTACAAACCAAAATGGATTTTTATTCTAAGTTTGTTTCAAAATATTGACTCTAAACACCAACCTGAGCTATATAGTCCCCCACACATACCAGTCATCCCATCCACTAAGGGCCGGTCCAGTTGCACCTTTATCAAGAGCAAAGAAAATCTCCCATAAGTCCTATTTAATTTATGAACGATATTATTAGTTAAATATTAAATTGTAATATTCATTTTAAAAATTACTACCAAAATATCAGTTTGTATTGAAAATTATTAATAATGAATAAAATATATATTTTTTTATTTTTTTATTTTTTACTTTGTGACATAATTATTATTAATTCCAATCTTCTATTATGTGCTATCACAAAAAAAATCTAATCAAGGTTGTATAAATACACAATAAAAAAGTCTTGCTGTTTTTTTTTCTGTACTAACCCAAAGTGAAGTGACACCCTCAGGTAAACTGTACCATGTGACAGAAAGAGGAAGAACTTTGCTTGTAAGCCTGGTATAAATCCCAAATTTATACACACTCTGATAGGTGTTGTCATTGGGCAGAGAGATGCTGCAAAAGAAAATAACCAAGAAGTCAGGTTTGCAAAAACCACTCGGTTCTGATCACACAATGTCTGGATAAATGGTCTCCTAAAGCACAGTGACCAGCATATGTTGGCCAGTCTGACAATGTTAAGAAGATAGAGATAATTATACATGTGTAATTTTTATGAAGTAATAGAATCATTAACTTTTGGCCCTAGTGAGTGATTGTAATCATTAAACAAAGTTGTCAAGTTCAATGGTAAAAAAATCACCAGCTGGAAATCCCAAAAATATAAAAAAAGAAATTATTAACATACAATTTTATTACGAATCTAAAGATTCATCCTTGTGTTTATTTCAGATGTCTTGTGAGATACCTGTTTCCTTCCACAGTGAGCGTACCATCCTGAATGGTTGTAACAATTTTGTTCACCAAAATCTCAACTCTCTTCATTAAGCCAGTTGGATCACGCTGCACTGAGATATAACAGTCGACTCCCGCATGAGAGAAGTGTGTCAGTATAAGTGGACATGTAGATTTCACATGGAACATGGTGTTGTTGAAAGTCTGTATGACCCCACTGCCAAAGGTCTTGCACACATCTATATTTTAAGTAAATAGGAAGATTTTTTGACAGATCAAATATTGTTATTCTTTATAAATACATCATAATGTTTAATAACAAGTAAAGGTATAAGAAAATTATTTAAATAGGATCAAATCTAAAACTAAGTAATTAGTAATATTTGAATAATATAAAATAAATAAAATTAAAAAATTACTAAGGAATTAAAATTATTACTTATTTTAAAACAAAGTTCAAGGCTCGTTACTTACTTGGGCTTTGGGTTGAGACAGAGCCAAAATGTCCTGGAAAAAAATAAGAGTTAAATATTTTAAGTGTTATGTTGCATCCAATACATCATGACCCGTGCCCTCCAGTAGATATAAAATCACAGTGTAAAAACTGATAAATGCAAAAAGTACTTACCTAAAATAAAAAGTAAAATCCCTAGAACTATCCCGAGCCGAGCCATGTTCTGACCCTGTAGCCAATAAAATTGCATACAGAGTGTAAAGGACTTGTTCCTGCTATCCTTTTTTATAACCAGACCCACTCCCCTACTTTGAATAGCATGAGGAAATAATTTTAAGATTAAGCATTCAACCACCTCCCCTTGCAATTCAAAGAAGATCTTAGACGGAGTCCAATAACCTTGTTTACCTTTTATCAGAAATCTCCCAATAAACTGCACTGTAATTTTACTGCTTTGTGTTAAGTCAGTGAGCAGCAAGGCACCATCCCATTGCTTTGTTCATGCACTTTTGTTTGACTTTACAGTGCAACAGAAGATTTAAAAACAGAGTTGGGTTTCTTTCAGGATCACAGGTGTCGGTCAACTGACTATAAGTTTGATGGGAAATGTGTGGCTACAGAGCACAAAGACATTAATAGAAACAATTATAACGGTAGTTATGCTTCAGTAGATATTGTGAACATTTCTTACATATGCAAAACAGGTCCATTCTTCTTGAAGATCAGGAAACAAGTGCTTCAAATAAGAGCCAGTCTCAGGCATCTTTAATTAAATGTTTATGTAGATGATAAAAATTAAAAATAAGGGAATGCCCCCACTCTTGGATGTCTGGATAGCCCAGAATGATTGAATAGCCAAATGTGTTCTGTACAGTAGTTAGGGCTATTCACACTTATGAGACCAGGATAAACTAACAAATAATTATGTGCATAATTACAGTCACACACCAGGAAAAAATTATGTATATCAACAGATACAGTATGTACTGTAGTAAACTGTGCATACATCAGTAAATATGCACTGCAGTAATTTTTTTTGTTATGGTATTTTGTAATATCACCTTAAAGCATTTATCAATAACTGATTCACTTAGGTGGCTTAGTGGTTAGCACTTTCACCTTGTACCTCCAGGGTCCGGGTTCAATTATTACCTCGGGTCTGTGTGCATGGATTTTGCATGTTGACAGTTCAAAGACATGCAGATTAGACTAATTGGTGTTCCCAAATTGCCCGTAGTGCGTGATTGAGCATGTGAGTGTGTGCGCCATGCGATGGATGCACCACTGTCCAGGGTGTACCCTGCTTCATGCCCAAAGTTTCCTGGGATAGGCTCTGGGCCCCTCGCAACTCTGTCTACAGGATAAAGTGATTCACTCTCTCACACACATGGACACACGCACTGAGAGAGAGAGAGAGAGAGAGAGAGAGAGAGAGAGAGAGCAATAACTAAGGGACAGTGTATAAAGTGTAAAGGAAAAGGGCAGGAGTAGCTCAGTGGTTAATACTGTAATTCATTGCAATAGTGATCAGAAGGTCTCAGGTTCAAACCCCAGCACTACCGAGTTGCCACTGTACCCTCATCTGCTCAGATGTATAATGAGATAAAAATATAAATTGCTCTGGATAAAGGTATCTAAAGACCAGGAACATGAATTACAGTCAAAACTACCATTGTCAAGTCTAGTCCAAGAACAGGACTAACTCATACCGAGTCAAGATCGAGTATTAATAGGGTCAAAGCCAGGGCAAGATCAAATCCAAATGAAATCAAGACGGATTCAAAAACATGCCCGATTATACTGTGTACTGTATAAGCTTGACAACATTAAACAACTATCACAAATACTAAAACAATTTGATGAAATATAAATGTAAATACTTAATTTACTTAATTTAAGAAAGACAGAATAATGGTTTTGATTTCACAAAACAACAGGGTGGACAGCAATTTCAGGGACATGTACAAAATGTTTATTATTATTATTATTATTATTATTATTATTATTATATATTACTAGAAAATGGAATATAAAAAATCTAAATTACTTGTCTTATTAAAGAATTTGATGAAAACAATGAGAACATATCAAATGTAGTTTAATCTTGTGTAATTTAACCACTTATTTCCACTTATATTATAGAATTATGTGAAATGAATAGAGGCTCTTTCCCAAAATTCAGAGTTCAACACCCAATGAACAACCCAATACTGCGTCATTCTAGAGAGGTGTGGAAAATTGCCCACAAAAAGTGTCGGATTTC
>JAQMYL010000004.1:14766111-14781741 GCA_030014365.1 Clarias pachynema | reverse complement strand
TGTGTGTGTGTGTGTGTGTGTGTGTGTGTGTGTGTGTGTGTGTGTGTGTGTGTGTGTGTGTGTGTGTGTGTGTCATCCATAAGAAACATTATTGATAAACTCGGTTATTTTGAATTATGTTACATTTGCTGCTGTGTTCACTTTTAAGGCCAGCAGATGGTGACATAGCCTGTTTTATTACTTTAATCTGGTACACATATTTAATCATTTGTTCAAATATACCAGGAAAAGGCATGGTGTCTGGTCTTGATGAGAACTGGAACTGCTGGAGATCCAGGAACTGCTGGATTTAAACTTTTTCCTCTTTCTTCGTCTTTTCTTTTTCTTTTTTTCTTCTTTTCTTCTTTTTTTTTTAATACTACATCGTAACTGAAGACGTTTTTGGGATGATAACACTACAAACCTGATTCCGGAGAAATTAAACGATTGTTCCGGACCCGGTGTGGAGTTTTGTGTGGAGTTTTCACAGGTTTTCTGATTTTAAAATTTTTTTTTTTTAAGAAAAAAATATATATTATTATCCTGTCACCAGTTGCAATGCAGTTCAAGTCTGTTTCAGTTCACTATACATTAAGCACAAGCAATGCATGAATGATTTGTGCATTATTCAAAATAATACTATAAAAAGTATCAAATGGTTGTTTGAAGAGATTCCATTGAAGAATATTATTTTATCAATAGTTAAATGTCATTGTTATAATGTATGGGTATAATTATTTGAATAATTATTCTCTATAGAATGAGCATTTATTGTAGGAATTGATTCTTCAGCTCTTTGCAGCACAAATAAAAATCTCTTTGGGGAATCAGATATGGGTCTTCATTGTCTGTCCCTCTTTTTCTGTGTGTCTGTCTCTGTCTCCCTTTCTCATCTCTCTCTTGCAGCCAGGACCATGCATAAAATCACCTTAACCTCCTCCCACCAACTACAACTAATATTTTGTGATAAATAAAACAGCAATGAGTGTCTTCCTGTAAAGTCTAACAAAGCTGTAGACACTTGAGGGATGTTTGTTCACTCCTTCATGCAGAACATTTTATTTTATTTTATTTTATATTGTCTGATGTTTTATATTCTGTAATTTGGTTAATCTAGAATTTAGGAGACATGTCCTCTGAACAGTAAAAATGTGAAGAAAAAAATTTACTTTTAAAAAATTTTTATTTTGCTTTATTAAGTGTCAGAATAAGAAACAGAATCAGCTTGTCTGATCAAGGATGTCTCATTTATTTTTACTTGCTCACATAACACAGTGCAAACAGTTCACTAAGCTAATTTGAAATTTTTATGAGATCATTTTTATGTAAAGAGCCACATGAAGCCTGTCTTGGAGGATTTTTCTCTAAATCATGCCGAAATGCCAGGCATCTAATTAACTTAATATCATGAATATGTGTGCAATTAGCAAAACAACTTAACATGCTTGCTGGTTAAAAACAACAGCATCATGTTTCACGAACCAAAATGGACAGAAATAAAGAAAATTTATATTATTTACACTATATGGCCAAAAATATGTGAACAGATCTTGACCCTATGTATTAATGACCCCTTAGAGTTCTTTCTGTCTCCTTAGATCCAGTAATGGGAAACAATAAGGGGTGTTCAAGTCAAACCAGGACTTTTGATGAAATTTCTGGTAAATAAAGGCATAACACTAATTGATATCTGCAGGTGACTTCAAGCACAGTACGCGTGATGAAACACTTAGCCACAGTAAAACATTTGGATGGTGCAAATGTTTTAAAGACGGCCATAGGCAGTGAATGACGATCCCAGCCAAGGTGGCTCGGTGGCCACTGCAGTCGTTGCCATGAACAGTCAGCAAGTGGAATGACTGATCCTTCAAAATCGAAGGATAACACATCTGTTTATGGGAACTGTACATGACAGCCGAGTTCCTGCAATGAGTTATTGCCACATTCCCCATACAGTCCTGACCTCCCTTCAAGCCATTTCCACATGATTGGACCAATAAAAGAGTTCCTGGGAGGCCAGAGATTCAGACATGGTGCAGGCATCCATGACTCTTGACTCCATGAAAACTTTCTACCTTGGGATACTCTTGGATAAGTGCATTAGTGTAGCAGGGGGTTATATAGAGAAATAAAGCTAGCTTTACTCTTGTTATTCTGTTATTCTGACCAGTAAAAATTCTTGGTTTGACGCTTCTTGTATAATGCTACAGCATACAACTGTGTTGGAGCATACTACTGGACATTACTCACAACACTGCACACTTGCACTACTGCTCATATGCTGCACATCTCTTGTTTCATTACATACCTTGTGTTTTACTCATACTGCTGCTGTCATACCTACATGTCATATCATACATTTAATTTATACATTTTATATTTTTCTATTTTAATTATATTTTCATTGTAACTTTGTAAATTGTATATTGTAGATTTCTACATTTAGCGCTTTTTTTTTGCATTTCTCTCAATATCAATTTTGTCAATTTATCTTATTGCAGTAATAATCCTTCTATCTTTTTATCTTTCTATTCTATCCTTTCTTTTTTAGGTCACCAATCAGTCATATAAGTATTTCACTACATGTCATACTGTGTATGGTTGTGTATGTGACAAAAAAAAAATTTACATTTTAATTTGACATCCTACACAGTTGTGTACTTCTAACATTGTGGCAGCAGTTTGAGGAAGTACCACACATGGTGTTGCAGATACTGTAGATGTCAGCATACACACCATACACACACACATTAGTATATCGCATATAACATGCTCAAGCTACAAATCCTATATATTATAGGTATCAACCCAGTTAAAAGGAAAAGTACAATTCACCATTTTTATTTTTAGTTTTTTTGATAACTGAAGTCAGCGCAAGGGTCAGACCCTGGACACTTTTCACAAGAAATCTTAATAAATTAATCAATCAACCAATTAAAATTTAACACACGTAAATATATCTAACAAGCTCTTTAAATATTGCCTCAGCAAAATTATTATTATTATTATTTTCAAAATTGAAAGATGCTCCAGACATTTGTTGTGTACACTATCCATGCGCGCGTGCACCGAAAAACACGTCACGAAACACACGCCGGTGATGACGAAAGCAGACGACGCCTCACTTTGCCAGAACCCCCCCTCACTGCCCTTCTCCACCCCCCACCTCGCATCTCATCTCTTAACCATCCGCACGCGCGACTTTGGACCACCAGGATGTTTACGATGAGAATGATGCTGATGCAGTCGATCTGAGAGAGAGAGAGAGAGAGAGATCTGAGCTTATATAAAAAAAATAAAAAAAATAAAAACAGGTAGCTCTTTACAAAAAGAAGGGGAAAAAAGAAAGAAACAAATATATTTTTTAAAAGACCCAATAGGTACGGGACATACACTTTTATCACAGCTAAACGACCCGTTGATCCGATTTGCAACTCTTTTAACATTAGTTTTCCCTACTTATGTCCCGCAAATCCTCCGAGCATGACTACACCCTCCGCAGCATGACCAACCTGATGGGCGAGAGGAGGAAGAAAGCGGGAGGAGGCGGCGATGACGGCGGAGAGCGGACTCTCATCACTGCTCCGTCCAGCACGAGCCTCACGAGCCTGGCCGCCTCCGCCTCCTCGCGCGCCTCCTCCGACGCCGCGTGCGCTTCCTCCACCGGGGACCTGGAGCGCGCCGCCCGGAAGAACTTCCAGTGCGATGGCGCGCCGGCCTTCGTGCGTGTGCTGGCGGTGCTCTCCGCACTCGGCGGCTTCCTGACCGGATACGACGCCGGCGTGGTGTCCGGGGCCATGCTGCTCCTCAAGCGGGAGCACAACATCACGCTGCCGTGGCACGAGCTGCTCGTCTCGGGCACGGTGGCCGCCGCGGCTCTCTCCGCTCTCGCGGGCGCGTTTCTCAACGACGTGTTCGGACGGAGAGCGTGTGTGCTGCTCGCCAGCTTCGCCTTCTTCATCGGCGGAATCGTGATGGGCTCTGCACCGAATAAGGAGGTTGTTCTGGTCGGCCGGCTTATTGTCGGAATCGGGATCGGTAAGACGCTGTGTGTTTGTTTACAAGTCTGTGAGGGGGGAAAACAAGTCGCAGTTAATGGATAAACACAATGCGCATCAAGTCAGCTCAATGTCTACAAATAGACAAGAAACAGGATAAATGTTTGTTTATATATACATATATTATTTTTTTTATTTTCACGAGAAACCTATCAAAGTGCACGCTCGAAAACTTTCCGTCAAAACGAGGAAATGTTGCTACAGTATCTCTACTCACACTGAAGATCATCAGCAATCAGAGATTTCACTTGAGCTTCGAAATAACAGTTTACATAGGTAGTATTTGCATTGCATTTTTATCGTTTATAGGATACTCGATAACAAATCAGATAAGAGATATATCCAAAACTATACTAGAGGATGTCTAAACAATATACACACCAGTTTATTTGCTGCTTTGTCAGAAAAGCGCTGCACGGTATAACATTCTGTTCCCCAGAGGACACTGTCCAGTTGTGTACCGTGTAAGTTTTAAATACACATTTCATTCACTGAAGAAGGGAATTGCAGGTGGAAATTAAGGAGTCTGGTGCTGGGATTCCAAATTGAAATGTAATCCCTTTAACTTAAAATAATAATAATAATAATAATAATAATACTATGAAGAAGTTCAATAGGCCACTTCAGTGCATAGTTATTTCATGAACATTATTTGCATGCTTACTATAATATTTTGTCTTTTTTGTTATTTCGGTATTTGCCTTAAACTCAAGTCATTGAACTTGTCATACCAGCTAATATCTTATTTAATACAACAATAAGTGCAATAACTTTGATGATGATGGGTTGTGATTCCACATTGTTATGAGAACAACGAAAAACTCGTGCTCCTTTTGACATCGCTTCATAGACCCCTGAGAGTCCCTGTACCCCAATTTGAGAACCACTACCATAAGGGATATCGCAATTAATCATCTTCTTTTAACACAAATAATGAGCATAATACGCTAGCAGGTCTGCATTCCAAAGCTACATATCTTACCTATCACTTTGACTCTGTAAATGAATAAGAAGTGTGTGGTTATGCTTGCCTTTTTTTTTTATAGAAGATTATTATGAAAGTATGATTTTTAATCAAACGAAGTCTCTTGCATTTCAGGTTTTTATCTGGAGTGAAATAAATAAATGGTAGGTCAATAACAAATCAATCATTTCTAGCAACTGATAAAAAATGCTTAAACTGTAAAGAGTTCATAGGAGAGGTACATGCCCTTATAAAATACAAATATAAATGCACATTATTACTTTTTATTTCATGTCATATTGTAAAGAAAATCAAGAAAAAGAAAATTTGCAAAGCAATGCATACAATTTGTATGAATGTTTAGTTGTTTATTTCAAACATACAGTAACACTCAAAGCATCTTGAGAATGAATATGCAGTTTGGTTCCACCACCATAACTATCCCAAAAGACAGGTTGCTTTTCTAAACATGAATTTTTATTCATAGAAGCATTTCAAGTATTGCTGAGCACCTGCATTGGCCAAGGGAAATCGATAAGCATGCCGATAATCTGCTGTAACCCATGGTGTTCTAATAACGTACTGCCCTCTTGTATTGACTCACAAGTATCAAAGCAACATTTAGAATATAGTTTTAAAAAATAGGCATTATTTCTTAGAATATTTAAGATGTTACTGGTTCCTTTTAAATTAAACACTGCACTGAAAGTCTCAAGTGTACATTTGTGGTTAAGGATTTCTTATCTTTTGCTGAATTATTGCTTAGGGTAATTAGGATTAAGTTAGCCACATGTTGTGACAGGCATTGACGATATGTCCTGGAGTGTTTTTCCATCAGAAACCAACCGTGTTTTTTAAATCCTCTAAACAGGCATAATTTATGTGACCAAATGTTAGGAACCATGGCTAGAAGCCTTGTAAATGGTGAACTTTTTCTGGTTTTCAATATGATGAAAAATATTTTGTGTGATGGAGAGTTTATTGTTTGTAGGATTTATTGGGTGTAAAAACATAATAATGGGCCTCAGTATTAGCCAAATACAACCTGAGATGAACATCAGCAAATAAGTTCTTACACTAATCCATTATTTATTTAGCAAAAATGAATTCAAACAGAAAAGAAAAGTGCCAAATACTAAGTTAGTAATACTAACTATACTGTTTCCACAGGATTCAAGAGCGTAAGTTTTAGCCAGAAGGCGGCACGATGGTGTAGTGGTTAGCACTGTCACCTTGCACCTCCAGGGTCCGAGTTTGATTCCCGGCCAGGCTCGCTTCCCATCACTGTGTGCATGGAGTTTGCATGTTCTCCCTGTGCTTGGTGGGTTTCCTCCAGGTACTCCAGTTTCCTCCCACAGTCCAAAGATATTAGGCTAATTGGTACTGTATTTCCAAATTGCCTGTAGTGTGTGAATGAGTGAGTGTATGTGTGCCATCCTGCGATGGATTGGCACCCTGTCCGCCTTGTGCCCTGACCCTCCTGGGATAGGCTCCAGGTCCCCGGGACCCTGAATACAGGATAAAGCTGTATGGAAGATGAGTGAGTGAGTTTCAGCCAGAAGACAAGTTGCAGCTAATCATCAGCCCTTGATTAATTGATCATTAACAGATGTGCAAACCTCTTTAAAAGCAGAAAGTTAGGCAGTTTGCTGGCATTCTGGTGTGTTTTAACACAATGCCAACAGTGAAAGGCATAAAAAATGGTCTTAGAGAAGCAATCTGGAAAGGGTTATAAATCCATTTATGAATGATCTTTTCATAGTGAGAAAGATTATTTAAAAGTGGAAAGCATTCAAGACAGCTGCCAACCTTCCCAGCAGTAGACGTCCCAGCACATTCACCCCAAGGTCAGAGAAATACAAAAAAAACCAAGAGTGACATCTCAAATTCTACAGGCCTCACTGAGCATGTAATATGTTAAACAACACATTTGAAAAAGCCTGAACAAGTATGGTTTGTTTGGAAGGGTTGCCAGGAGAAGGCCTCCTCTACTTAAAAGAACACAGAGGCACGACAGAGCATCTGAACAAACCACAAGAACAAAGGAACAATGTCCTGTGGACGAATGAGACAAGATTTCAGGTGTTTGGCCTTAATGCCCAGCACCATGTTTGGAGAAAAGATCACATAGCATTTCAGCAGAAACACCTCATACCCACTGTCAAGCATGGCAGTGGAGGGATGATTATTTGGGCTTGTTTTGCAGTCACAGGACCTTGGCACCTTGTAGTCACTGAGTTGACCATGAACTCCTCCGTATTCTAGAGGCAAATTTGCCAGGTGTCCAAAAGCTAAAGCTTGAGTCATTGAACAGGAAAATGATCCAAAGCACACCAGCCGATGGAGGGGTTCAAATTGTCTATTCAAAGTCCAGACCTCAACCCAACTGAAATGCTGTGGTGGGTGAGTGATTGCCCAAACACCTCAAGCAAAAGAAGAATGGGCCAAAATTGGTCTGACTGATTGAGTCATACAGGAAACAATTACTTTAAGTTATTGCAGCTAGATCTACAAGCCATTGATTCTTGGAGAGTGCTAAGTATTGCCCATATTTAATTTTTTTATTATTATTATTTGAGGCTATATTTTAGTAATACTGAGACCTGCTGAAATCAGTCAATTTTTATTATGTTTTTACACACAAAAAACAGAATTAAAAGGGGGGAACTAACTTTTGAACATGAGTGAATATAGTGTCAGATCTTTTAACACATTCAGTTGAAGCATTAGGAAATGAAAATTAGTATATTTGCCTTTGAAAATAATACATATTTCTGTGACATAAATTATTATGGCAGTAATAAAGTATTATGACATGTCCTTTTCCCACTGATTGACCCACTGCACAGTGACACCTCATCATCATCTTGATATCTACATCTAATTTTGAAGTTATTTGTGCATCTTTCGTCATTAATTATTATGCCCACATATTTTGCCAGTCTATTTTAATCAACATATTGGCACTCGTTAACAAATGGTTTAGTATTTCCTTTTCCTAAAAGGTCAAATCTGTCTGTTTGTCAAGCAAATAAATGTCATACCTTCCCGTCGACACCGCTGACTTCCAGTTTGAGCAGTTTAGCCCAATTATTTGTGAGTTGCCCTTTGTGCCAGCACACCAGTGAAGCGGTTCATGGTGATCCAAAGCCACTTTACCCATGAGAATAGATGACCTTTAGCCATTGTCATCGTTTAGCATAAGGATAAAAAAAAATAATAATAATTTAAAAAGCATGGCAAAGTGCTTTAAGTTTGTCCTCTAGAGACCATTTTATACCCAAGTCCAGTTCTTGAGTACATATAATAATGCCTGCTCCACTAACAAGCTGTGATGTCTGAAAAATGTTGCCATTAAAAGATCCTTATAACCTCTGAAAGATCTTTGCTCAATAGTAGACGTTAGAAAAATGCAAGCTCCCTTAGGTCTTCTGGGGAGATCTTAAGCTCTGTGTCTTCATATGTTTGAAGGGAGAAATCATTAAAAGCAATTTTGACCTCTACTGTTAAGTCAGAACATCTCATTTGATTTCACAGCAATCCCAGGCTAATCTCTTTTGCCCAATTAGAAACAGGTAATTTTGGCCCGGACTGAACATAAATGTTTAGACTGGGTTCTGATAGCAAACATTTCATTCAAAGTCAGTAATCAGAGGCAGTGTCATTGTTTTCCTCTGTACTTACTCCTCATAGTTTGCTCTCACTTTAATCCAAGTGAGACTGCAGGAGATTTTGAAAAATGTAATCAAGACTTGGCGTTAATGGCATGGTCCATACATATACCCTCACAGTCCACCGTCCACCTGTAAACATGCGCATCCATGCAGTCATCTAATAAGCCAACCATGTCGCAGCAGCAAAAGGCTAAAAAAGGTAATGCAGCTATAGGACAGGAGCTGCAATTCATTTTCACAAAAACCACCAGTGTGATTCCTGTGACTTTGATCATGGCATGGTTGGTGATGCCCGGTATTCGTTTGGTTTGAATGTTTCAGAAAGTGCTGATCTCCTGGGATTTTTTCCCACACAACACTCTTTTACACAGAATGGTGTGATCCGTTATCCATATCAAAACATGATGTGACATGATATAAGAGCCACAGCTTTTATGGCTGAGTAGATGTGTCTGCGAGGAGCACATGCTTTTTAAAAGTCTAATGAAACGTCAATAAGAGTCGTGGACGCAGAGTATTGATTAACCTCATGTGAGCAGGGAGCAAGGGGTTCCCATGGCAACAGGTGCGTTGTCGACCAAGCAACGGAAGCGTCAGGAAGCAGTGAGCAGCAGCTATTAATAGACTTTACAGCGAAGAATGATGCTGTGGCCCTTGTCATATGAATCTGCAAACACATGTTGTTTGTTCTCTTGGGTAAATATCATGAAGACTTTTGTACTGCTCTTGGATTACATCTTTATCCCCGGATTTTAAAAGCAAAGGGTGTGTT
Source organism: Clarias pachynema (assembly GCA_030014365.1). Classification (NCBI taxonomy): domain Eukaryota; kingdom Metazoa; phylum Chordata; class Actinopteri; order Siluriformes; family Clariidae; genus Clarias; species Clarias pachynema. The sequence goes on along the minus strand of JAQMYL010000004.1, from coordinate 14,772,294 downwards.
CATATCCAAGCTCTTTTATCAAATATCATTTGCACAATATGACACCACTATGCAGTAATTGCCTCAGGAAGAGCATGACTGGCTGGCCTGTCACATCAAAGCTCTCTCAAGGGCAATCTGATTGACAGGAGTGCTGTAACTATGCTTTAATGAAACTGATATATTGCATGCTGATGTGTAGTGATGTGGATAAATATTTGTGGTTTATTCTCATTTAAAGTAGATTAAGGATTTTTTTCTTTTGAAAGGAAAAAATATGTGACATCAATACCATATCACACTGCAAAAAACAAATGGCTGAACTCCTAATTGTAAATTAAAGGGTAACATTAGTGCCTGTTTTTGTCTATTCTAGTACTTTTATTGTTATCACAAAACCCCCTTGCAAACAGGCACACTATCAAGTTCTTGACACAATTTCAGTGTTGCAAAGATTTATGGGCAGGTGCATGGCTGAAATAGATTGAATGTGATTTATAGATTGCAGCAAGAGTTCTGTGCTCTGTCTCATAAATGTTGCCCAAGTTTCACCTCTTTAACCAAAGGGCATGTGCCAGAAGTAGCCACTTTAATAAGACATTTGAGATAAATCACATTTATATTTCACCTAGGCCTTGCACTGTGTATTAATATTTTTTATGTGGTTGCTCTTAAATATAGATTTTTATAAATGTAAAATATCCTGATATTTGATATACATTTATAATATATATATATATATATATATATATATATTTTATATATATATATATATATATTTTATATATAGTTATATAATTAGCATAAAAGAGACTGTATGACACACAGTGTGCGATTAAACACTGGGTGATTATATACTGTACTGGGTGATTAGGGTGATTATAGGTGGGACAATCGGGAAAGGGGAAAAAAACAATTGTGGTGATTATAGGTAACTGGGCTATTATAGAGGGGAAAACTGATTGCTAATTAGGAAATATGTTGCTAATGCTTAGATGTAAGAGTAAACAACATCCAGGATTCGATGCATGTGTATTATCACTTGTTGTATATCATTAACCACTTTAGTATGTGCATATGTTTATGCATAAATGGGTTTAAAGCCACCGTGTTATATTTTTTAGATGCTACGGTTAAACCTAGTAACCAAACTATCAATTATCATATAATTCACTAATAATATACTATTATGCAATTTTCATATGTAATTCTAGCAGGGTCGCAAGCATCCAAACAACATATTTATCAGAAATCTCAGGCTGTTTTTTTTATTGGTATTCTAGAATTCATGACCCTACTGCACATTCATTATATTTTGTATTAAATTTTCATCTTGTCTCTCATGCAGGGATTGGCTCCATGACTGTTCCTGTATATATTGCTGAGTCTTCACCACCACAAATGAGAGGTCAGCTGGTCACCATCAACACGCTGTTCATCACAGCAGGCCAGTTCGTGGCCAGCCTCATTGATGGAGCATTCAGCTACGTACAACATGGAGGATGGAGGTTTGGGCAGCACAAATATGCATGACATTTATATTCACTGGTTCTGTTCTGCCCAACAGTGCAATCACTATCTCGTTAGCTCTACACTCCAGCCAAGGCAGTTCAACTGGGCGAAATATGTTGTCTTTGGTATAGCATGATGAGGACAGCTATTGTGTCCTTTAGGCTGTCTGACTCACTGTTTGTTATTCTTTCTCACATACACACTGTCTGTTTGTTACTGTCTTTCTTGTGTGATTTATTATAGTGATTCAATTGAATCTGCTGTAATATGTGGGAGTGGTTCGGAGTTATGAATTGAAAGAGCCTGAGATTTACCTCATCTGCTTGTGCTCTCAGCCTGGCACTTTGCTGGCTTTCTTGATAAAGAAAATTAAGCTGTCATGGTTTGTGGTGAATGGATGAGTCAGGAAATAAGAGATCTCTGTACAGCGTTGGTTTGTGTGATGTGCTATAATACCACAATCAAGGGTTCTGCAGGAGTGCAGAGGGTGCTATTACATTCTTTTATTTAATTTGCTCCATATACTGTATGCTAAAGTCCATATAGAGAGAAACAGTATTTCACATGAATGCTATTCTGACTATTTTGCATAGGGTGCAGAAATAATCCTATGTGTATGTACAATATAGCTGTATCCTAGATTGTATTAAGTATGTTAAGCCACTCCGTAAGTGGCTTTATGTGAAAGTTTTTTTGCTAAATCTAAAAATGAATGTAAATGCAATACACTGTAAATGCAAATAAATGGTAATTCACTGCCTAGCCAAAAAATGTAATCATTTGGATTTAATTAACAATACACTTAAGAGCCTTTGATTGAATAATAACTACATTGAATAATATGTTTCAGCTGGCAACAATTCTTTTAACCTTAACTGATGCATTGAGCAGCTTCTCATTTCTTGAATAACCATGCTGGAAAATGTATCCCGTGGTAATGGAAAAGATGTTGCTGTGTTTCAGAAGGGTCAAATTATTGTCCTGCATTAAGCAATTAACTAAGGAAATTGCGGAACTTACTGGAATTGTGCTAAGAACTGTCTAAGACGTTATTAAAACGTGGAAGGATAGTGGTGAACTGTTAACCTTTGTGGAACAAATGGGGTTGAAAAAAAAGACACAAATGACTGTGATCTGAGATCACTTAAATGCTTGGTAAAGTTGTAAGAAAGCCCAGCTATGTTTACAGGATTGGGACTAAACAGACATTTGGCCATACAAAACGCACATTCTAATGAAGCAAGGTGGGAAAAAGGCTTCGCTTTGTATTGGACTTTGGAGTAATGAAAAAGGTCATGTGGTCTGATGAGTGCAGAGGGATGGGTGTGTCAGGATAAGAAGCGAAGCTCTTGAGTCAATGCACCCATGATGCATAGTGCCCACCGGACAAGCCTCTGGAGACAGTGTTATGATCTGGGGTTGCTTTAGTTGGTCAGCTCTATACTCAGCAATGTTATTTGGCAATAAAATAAAGACAGCTGAATGTCCCAAATGACTAGGTTATCATATCAATGGATCTTTTCCTCACTTTTCCAAGATGACCATGCTTAAATTAATTGGGCTCGAAATGTGAAAGAGGGGTTTTGGGAGCATTCAAGAATCATTTTCACAATGCAGCTGACCAACACAAAATTCTAACCATAATTCCATTGACAAACTTAGAAAAGACTTTACAGAGTTGTTTGACTCTCCTATTATAAAGACAAGATTTTGGCCAAAAATTAATACAACTCTGTAATAGTAAAAGTAATATGCAACTCTGGAAATTTTAGATTGTATATTATTATTATTATTATTATTATTATTATTATAATGATTATTATTAATTTATGGCTGTCCCTGGCTCCTGGTACAGATACATGCTGGGTCTGTCAACCTTGCCTGCTCTGGTGCAGTTCTTGGGGTTCCTCTTTTTACCTGAGAGCCCTCGCTGGCTCATCCAGAAGGGTCTTACCCAGAAGGCTCGGCGTGTACTCAGTCAGATCCGAGGCAACCAGAACATTGATGAAGAGTATGACAGCATCAAGAGCAGCATTGAGGAGGAAGAGAAAGACAGTGCTGGAGGTGAGTAATATGCCTAACCCATACAACAAACAAGCACAACGTTTTATTTTATTTTAAACTAAAGAGAAAAGTAAAGTGTGGTCTTTATGCTTACCAGCTAACATCAGGAAGCGCTGAATGGCTCTTTAACCATAGTACAGAAATTGCTCTGGTACGTGTTCTGAATGGCCTGAGGCTAAAATATCCATTTCACTCCTAACTGATTTTATTGTAGTACTTTTCAGTTGGTCACAAGATCATTATCCTTTGTCTTGAAAATTGGTTAGGCTTATCAGGGACAGTGTTCCAATGTCTTAAGTCATATTTAAAAGATAATTACTGTTGTTGTTGATCAATCCTGTGGCTAAAAATTTTTAAATACTGTCAGTGTGTCCAAACATTAAGCAGTAATCATCAACAGCTAAGCTCAGAAAAACCACTTATGTCTGACGGATTGATCCTATTTCCTGAGAAGTGTTCTGAGCTTTGAGTAAAGCCAGTACAAGGTCACACAGAGGGTCAAGATGAGCTTTGGAAATTAGATGTGTTCTGAGTCATTAGGCCTGACACAGAGCTCCATTTCTGCAGTGTTCCACTGGAGGACCTTTGCCACAGTCCTTCCACTCTGTGTCCCCACTGCTAGTGTGAGACAGTTTAAGCATTCTCAGCCACAAGTTAGTCCTTGCAGTGTTGCTGGACAGTTTGATGCCAGTATTGTTTAAATATATTTTAATAGTCTTAATGCTAGCTGGCAGACATATGTACTATAATCTTGTACCAGTGTTAAGCTCCATCAACCTATGGGACATTGAGCAGTCTGATACAGTATGTAATTTACTGGTTTTAGAGAACACAATGTGTAATCAACCAGATATTGTGCCTTGCGTGTTTTTACCCCTTGAACATTTCCAGATTTGTTATGTTATTATTATTATTATTATTATTATTATTACACAAAGGTTAACAAAGACATTTGCTGGTTGCATAAGTATTCTTTGCACATCTAGATCCTGTTATTTTCGCCATTTTTCTCAGAATTTTGCTCAACCCTGTCATGTATCCAGTAGCTATGAAGCTTCCTGGGTATGTTTGGGGATCTGTTGAAAGGAGAACCTCAACACCAATGACAATTTTCTTCATAAGAAGAAAACATTTTTCATTTGGGATTATATTCTTGTCTCTATCCATTTTTCCACTTTACCCTGACCAGTTTCCTCAGTACCTGCTGATGCCACATAAGGCTACTACCGCTATGCTTCATGTTCAGGATGGTGTTCTCATGTTGGATTTCATCCATATTTAGCACTTTGTTATTGGTCAAACCAGTGATCATTGGTCAAACTAGGGGATCTTTTAATCCTCCCCTCCATAAAGCCCAGGTTAAGGAGGTCTCAGGCCAAGGTTCTCCTTTGATCAATTTCCCCTAAAATGGGAAAATATCTGAAAGAACCGTTTTTTTACATTTTTAAAAAAAAAATTTTTATTTAAAAGTGGTGTAGACTTTTGATATCCATATCAGTAAGAGTGACTATTTATGCAGTCATTTTTGTAGTTTTTCTGTAAATAATATATAGAATGTATGAATCCCCATTTTTTTGTACAGATTACAGTATTCTTAATGTCAAACTAATATAAAGTTTGTGAAAATAAATGTACATGCTGTAAAATCTGTACTAAAATAGGCTATTTGATTCACAGTATTTAAACCTTAACATGCCACCTATTTGAGTAGCGAAGCACCAATTTTTCCCTGTACAATAGGCAAGAAAAATCTGAAAATTGCTTTTCAGTTTGGTCCAAAACCATTATTCTTAGCTCACAACAATCATCACAGCTGTCGGATTGAGCTGTTTGTGTGCGACTTTGTTTTTAAAAGTAGCTCCCTGAAAATGGATGATTGTCCAGGGTAGTGGGAGCTAAAGGTCTTTCACTCAGACCATATAATTGAGGGGACTGCTATAAGCCAGAGGCTTTAGGGCCATCACACGCACACACACACACACACACACACACACACAAGCAGAGTGTTGCAGCCCTCACCTTTCAGACGTGTAATGTCACTGGTCATTGCCTTTAAACAAGGGAGTGGAGAAGAAAAGACCACTCCACTAAACATTGCCTAGACATATCAATCCTTTTCTATCAGCCCTTTTCTATCTTTCTCAGGGTTTTTTTTTTTTTTTTTTTTTACACCAAATCAGAATGTGCTTGACTTCACTTTATTTTATTTTTGACAATTTTATACTGATGTTAAAAAAAAACCTGGATAAGCTTCATTATAATAAACAGTTTATGACCCTGGGTTACTTGTTAGAAGGTTAGGGAGCTCAAACCCCAACACAGCCAGCCTGCCATTATTGATAGATAATAATATAGATGGTATATTCAAAGAAAATAATTTGTCTGAATTACAATGTATTACAATATATGGATGGCAAATGAAGGCTTACTATCTGTCTTTTGTAAACATGTTCACCCAGGTACATTTGCTATAGTGGGGTTCTCAGACAGGGAAGCACAGTGGCACAGCAGGAAGCATTGCTGCCTCACAGTTCCTAGTCCTGATTCGATCCAAAACTCATGTTACTGTTACTGTCACACTTTGTCCCCATGTCTACGTGTGTGTGTGTGTGTGTGTGTGTGTGTGCG
>JAQMYL010000004.1:14746881-14762763 GCA_030014365.1 Clarias pachynema | reverse complement strand
GGTGTTCCTAATAATCCTTTAGGTGAGTGTGTATATATATATATATATTTTTTTTTTTATTTTTTTTATTTTTTTTTTTTTTTTTTTATATACCAGTCACGGGAGGACTTTCAGCAAGAAAACACATTTGATAGCGTACAGTATTTGATAAAGTTGTCCCGAATTGTCTCTGAACCATTGATCTTGTGTTTTGATTTTTTCATTACTGCTAGTTAACGTGAGTGTATGTGAGCTTCCACCAACTAGTTGACAGATTCATGACTCACCTCACCTCAAGGTAATTAGCTTCTAACACAAGGCCGAATCCCAAATTCTCTCTAATTCTTTTTATCTTTATTTTTTCCAATTTGCTGCCGGCATGATTCACTACAAAAACACATTTAAAGCAATGGGTTTCTTTAGGTATTCTTTGTTTTTTTTGTTTTTTTATTAAAGTGAAACATATTGTTAATAATAAATTGCCTCAATCCTTGGTGGATTTACATTGCTACAATTGCAGGTTAATTTGTTGTTAAACTGTTTGATGTGTAGTTATAGTGTTTGGCAAAATCATGCAAATTACCACTGTTAAACCAAAATAAATTTGAAAAAAAAAAATTTGTGCAAAAAGTTGTACTTTTTATAAATCTCAAAGAACTGTGCACTAAATATTATTAGTCAAGTTTGTGATATTTATTGCTTCTTGTTTAAAAATGAGCTTTTCTCAAAACCAAAAATATGGATTTAGCTTTTTTTGCAGTCAAATCTTTCAGATGTAATTGAAATTGGGAGATGTTGGATGAAGACACTTGTTCATTAACATTATCATTCATCTCAAAACAACAGCAGTTATTTGATTGCATACCATAAGCTTGCCTAAGGCAAGGTACAATGGAAATGTTTTTGATTGACAGGACTGTATATTTTAATGTCATGGATACAAAAAAATATAATTCAAATCTTAATTTAAAATGTGGTATAAATATTTGATTCTGTGTTTCTGTCTAGTTAGTATTCACTGCCATGTGTGTTGATTGTTGACGAGTGTTTAGTATTTATATAATATTTTACACTTGTCTCACTCACCATCCAGATAAAACATTTTATTCCGGTGTATACATACTGTACAATCCCTGTACTACAACAGAGGAATGACAATAAAATATACTGAAATTAGCTAAAAGATGTAAATAGAAAACATATCAATTTTAATATACCAGATCCACCTAAAATATCAAAATCATAAAAAAATAATAAAACTGCATTCTTGAACTTGAGTTTCCTGTCAAGCCTGTAGTATGAGGGGTGCTCAAGTCAACCCAGGACTTGTGATGAAATTTTTCATTAAAGAAGGTGCAAAACTAATTGACATTTCTAGAAGACTTGAAGTACATCACATTGATGAGATAAAACATCAGTAAAACATTTGAATGGTGCAAAAGTTTTTAAAAAAGGCTGTACATCTATAAATGATAATCCTGGCTGAGGTAGCCGAGAGCTCACTATACTCGTTTCCATTAACTCTTATTCCATTAACACCTGATCCTTGAAAATCTAAGGATATGTTGTTGCCAACTTGCTGGAATTACATAACATAATTTAAATAACATGGACAAAATGATAGGTCAGACCTCACACTACTATACAAATGATTGTCAATACAGTAATTGTATGATTACTATTTAGGCATACTACCTAGTGTATAGTATGCTATCTGGGATTGCAGTCATGCATTCTTGACCGTGTATTGACTTTCGCCTGGTAACCTTGAGTGGCCAGTAATTGCATTTTTTTCTATATGAAAGGGCCCTAAGCCCTTAAAAATAAGCATTTTGTCCAGACCAACCTGCTCTGGCAAGGAAGTCTTATGATACTGCACTGCAGCTTGGTGTTTAAAAATGTGAATTAAAATAGTTAAGAAATATAATCTACTGCAATTGTTTTGCAATTTGTTTGTGTGGTTTCTTTCTGTATACTGTATTTGTCATTCTGTCTCAGCCTTAAGATGAAGTATTCAAAAGAAAATCACCATAACCAGCAAGCCTCTTCTAAGCATGGAACAATATGCAAACAAATATTTACAGTGCTAGGTTAGACTTAACAATAATTTTAATAATAGTCATTGTCACAAAGCAGAATTATAGAAACCCAGATGTAGGTTTAGATCCTGAATGAGAAAAACCAAAGGTGACAGTGGCAAGGAGAATCTCTTGATGACAATACACAGTAATCTCTAATTTATATAGGTATACAGTATGTTATATCCTAATTTAAAATACCAATCTAATCATCTAGTCTAGTCTTTTTTATATTTTAATTTACGATTGCTTATTAAGTGACATGAACAATAGGAAAATGCAGAACAAAAGGACTAGGTAATTTTAAATCAAAATTTTCTGTGTCCTAAATTTTATGCATGGCAGCCTTTGTTGTTTGATTGTTAAGTCTCTGTCCATTTGTCAGTGCAGCTTGAAGTCTTCTTCCAACACATTGTGTAACACTGGACATATTTGCGTGGAGGCCTGGTAATCCAGTTTTTATGTTCTATATTGCACCTGATGCTTTTCTGAGAATTCAAATGCAGAGCCACACCATGTGTCTTTCACCATTTACAAATGAAGTTTCTTCAAAAAGCAAGTCAGAAACAGGAGCAGATGGCTGCATCTTCAGTCTTGATATTCACAGATCAGATTATAATAGGTAGGGACAGCTCTATGTGCATAAGACAGAGAAGATGACAGAGTGTGTATCTGTGTCTGTCTTCAAAAATGAAATCATTTCATATTCTCATGCTAAATAATGACAGGGACAAAAGACTGAGCGCTCTGCTTTCACCCTACAGGTTTGTAATAAAGAATGAACATCATAGTAGAACAGCACAATCCAGGCTGCAGTGCTTCTAGATGAACCTTCCAAAATTTCTGCAAATAAAGGAGGAAACTGGCATATAATTAAAAAGCCCTGATTTGCCCCAGAGCTAGCTGAATGACTGAGATGTGTTTGGGAGGAAACCATGCATATGAATATATTATGTTTGTTATGGGGCTGTACAGCAATGCAAATAACAAGTGGATAGATAATAGGTTCATTAAGACTTTATGAGACCAGTATGTGTTAAAGGAGCAATTTGTATTTGCCTAAAAGGTGGATTTTAACTGACATGAAAACATTAATAAGTCTCCTCTTTATGCCAGTGCCCTCACCCCCTCTATTGAAGCTGCTTTTGCTTGTAAGTAGCCTTTGAACAAAATGTATTTGTTTGAAACTGGTGGCAGGGTTTATTAAACAGAAGGCTATAATGAATAAAGCAGAAGAATGGCATGACAATATTACATGTAACATTTTTCCAATGCATCTTTCCAATGCACAGTTATAATTTTGAAAAAAATGAAAGCTGCGTTAAATGAATATATTTTGAAATATGCATGTATCATTTAAGGACATATCAAGGTTTGTAATATCACATTATTATTTCTTTAAACAATATTCAGGAAAAAGATTCAACTTGTAAACATGTTCTTCATTCAGAATTGAAACAGATTTGCCTCTTCAGAAAAGGATGTGATGCTTCATTAACATTTGGCCAAATAAATGAACAGATTTAGTAATGTCATTCTCTTAATTTCTTAATTATACAGGGTTTATGTCAGATGGATAACAATATACTATGTATATTTATATACTTATGTAAGAATAATATACTGTATTTAGTTTGCATAATAATAATGACAACTATTTTATTTCAAAGTATTATTTTTCAAGGGTCCACAGGAACAGTAGTTTGCTGATTTTGACTGGTTTCCTAACCTAGAACTGATTACGAAATACAATGTATTTACTTCTCTTGTTTATTCTCCCTTTAACCATTAATAACATAAATGTGCCCACTCTGCACCTTCATCCTTTCTCTCTGTTCTTCTGGTGGCTTCCAAATGCCTTCATCCTTTCTCATCCTTTCTTCTGATGGCCATTAGTTGGTTTACAGTGTTGCTCCTTAAGCTCATTTTCTTCTTTTGGATGATTGAAGTGTGACTTTGCAGGGGCAAAGAGTGGCATCAAGCAAAAATATGCTTTTGCTTTTGGCTTTGTTGACAGCCTACTACTGAATCTCTGCTCGTCAGTGTTTCTGCTTGAATGTAGGACTTCCTTCGTGACTGATGAAAAGGTTATAAAACTAGTTGACACGGTAAAAAGCTCATTATGTAAATGTACATTTTCACATATTTCTTTCCATTTTATAGGCTACAACAGGTAAAATGAGATACAGGGACCCTCATGAGATGTATTTTTTTTATTTAGAGTTTTTGCTATATACTGTCATTAAGTATATTGCATGACAGCAAGTTAAATATAGGGCATTATTAACAACTGGCATTTTCCAACAGTCAACGAGGAGCTATGCTACCAGACAAAATACAGAAGAGAGTAAAAAAAAAAAAGAAAAGTGAACGAAAAAGACATAGCCACATACCTCTCCTGGGTCCATCTGTCTGGTCAGTCCTCTCTTGAGGATCCTAGCAACGAGCAGCCCTTGCTGTCCTTTGCATAGCTGTCCGGCTGCTCTGGCTCTAGCAGATCTGTGGAGACCAGAAAGCACAAAGACAAGCAGTACCAGTGTGAGCCAGACTCAATAATGTGTAGACTAGCATGAGTGACAGCAGGAGTTTTATCTCCATAAAAATAATAGTCTAATTAATGGCACAATATATAATTTTGTTTCATCCCTATATTCTGTCTAATGCTCTGTATGAATACGGGTACAGGCATCTTGCAGTGAGTTTGATAGACAACCTAAACACAATGTGATGATTGTAACTATGTTGCCCTTAGGGGACCTGTGTACTTGGAATCCACAAAATCATTATCTTTGCAGGCCTTAATTACAGGCATTGTCACTAGTGTAATCAATGGTACAGCATGTTTTTGACTGTTTTTATATACCGTACTTGCAAAATGTTTATACAGCTTTTCACAGATTTTTCATGTGCTTGTTATGGATTCCTTAGGGGTTCTTTCACCTGCAGTATGCATGTGTACATGGTGCCCTATGATGGAAGTGCATTTCATCCAGAGTGCCCTTTTTTATACCCAGTGTTCCAAAGACAAGTTCTGCATCTCCTGCAGGACTTACCAGAATGATTCTTTCTCTTGCCCATTGTACATAATTGAAAGTGGCTGAAACATAATGAATTAGAAATCTTTTAGCAGGTTTTAAAACCTCTTATCTGTGTAAAAGGTTTCATAGTTAAATAAAATTGGTTTCAGTTAATCGTGCAGTTTAGTGGGAAAGGGATATTACATTACTGCGAAGAAGGTAACTTTTCATTTGTAGCACTTTCTAGCAGAGTTACAAATCCACAGTGTTTAAAAACTCTACCTTTAACCTAGACCACTTTAGCATTTTTAATATGGTTATCAGCAAAAGCATTGAAAAGAAATACTATGGCAACTAGCAAACCTCATAGGGAAGTGACTGAACACCACCTAAGGTAGACTGTGACCTCACTCATCGTCAATACCAGTTTACCCTGTATACAGAATCACGGGGGGCCTGGAGCCTATCCCAGGACACTTTGGGCATGAGGCCACAGTCCATCACTCACACACACACACACACACACACACACACACTCACACACTTCGGGCAATTTGGGAATACCACTTAGCCTAACCTGCAGGTCTTTGGACTGTGGGAGGAAACAGGAGTACCCGGAGGAAATCCACCAAGCATGGGGAGGACATGCAAACTCCATGCACACAGACCCAAGGCAGGAATTAAATCTGGACCATGGAGGTGCAAGTTGACAGTGCTACACATTAAGCCACCGTGCCACCACACAAACTGTTGCATTAATGTTAAAATAGTTACTTAAGTCCTTAAAGTGGTGATGCACAGGAGGTTATGTGTAAAATATAAAAGGTGAAAAGAAGTCATAGCACTTTTCTTGACTTGTAATGCCGCATGAGAAACAGTTCAAAAAGATGCATTTGGTTGGCTTTACATGTGCAAAAGGGAGCATGTTCTAACCTTTTCCCTCCTGGATTGGAAGATGTTATATTAATGAGGAAGTTAACAGGTAGGTGGGAATTAGTACAGACAAAATTAGCCAGAAAATCAAGGGAAAAGGTGGGGGGCAGTCCAATAGAAACCCATGTCTTCTTGTAGGGAGCATGCTCCTCTGGTCTGCTCTAATTAGATTAAGATAAGGGACTATGCACATGTTCAAGCAGCTGTTAGGAAGTGGAGATTGTCCGTCTGAGAGAATGAAGTTAGCGCTTCATTATAAGACTCTTTTCACTGGTGGCCTGGTTCACAGCACTCCATGAATCTGTGTTTCGGACAGAAATTGAGTTAAGGTCTGTAGCACTTGTCTCGAGGGACCAGGCAGTGATCATTCACTAAGTGACATACCTGTATGAGCAGCTTCCTCTGACAACATCACACTGCACTGATGAAACATCCTAGATAATAATAAAAAAAATTCTGCCTTCTTGCTATCCCTGCCTCATTTTATGGATTGGGGATGTAAGGTTGGATGGATGGCTGGATGGATGGTCAATAGATGATAGCAATAAGGGAACAGAATTGAATTATGGAAGGACTGAAAAAATGAATTATTCAAACATGGATGAGCATACAGCATGAATTTGAAAAAGCTATAAATAATGCATCCACATTCCACAACCTACAAATTGCCTCAAAATCAAAAGTCTGTTCATACAGTAGGATTCAACAGAATTTGAGTTAACAAAAAACATATCTAAACAACAATAACGCAAAAGCAAATAAGCTTTGATACAGTACCCAGATTATTTTTCTATAATTTGCTACACCAATACATTCTTAGGTCATGTCAAAGTTAAAATCCTTGCCAAGTTTGTTATGGCTTAATGAAGTTTGGAAGATGTTTGCGGAAACATTTGCATTGTTTTTAACTTTGACATGACCTAATGACTAAATAGTGGTGTAAATGTGGCACTATCCATATATTGATTCCTTTGTCAATTAAGTGCTTCCCATGACCATCAGACATGGATTTAGTGCAAATTAAGAACTTGTTTGTGTTTTGTTACAGCAGTCAACAAAAGGCTGGAGTTTGGGTTTGCGCATTTGCAACTGAACGTCAAACTGGTGTCTTTGACCAGGTTATAGCAGCAGATGGCATGTTTACAAGTCAATCCTTATGTTCAGTTGCTTCACAATTGCAAACCTCAAAATTGAAACCTGGAATTGAATTTAAAGCTTATATCATGATTATCAGTCTGTGTTTTGAAATGTCTTAAGGATTTTTTATTGCATCTACAGTATGTTGAACCTGTTTTGTTGATAATACCTTGCATGTGCACATTTCTATGCATTGAATGGGAGTTTTGCTTATGCATATATTTCTGCACACTCCTAACAATGCATATTCAAGAACCCCTATTCGAGGTAGACGGTAACTGAGTACAGTACATATATCGTATTTATACATTACATGAATGGTTTTATTAATGGATAATTTTGCTTTTATTCCACTGCATCCTGCAACAAATGTTTGTACTGTACTTTTTACTCCACTACATTCCTGCATGGTGTTGCGTTACATAATCAGGGTGGTGGATAGTATTTGAAGCATAGTATTTGAACCTCCTGGCTATTATGCTTCATTGCATTATTTACCTTTCCAAGTCATATAGCAGGTGGTTGAAGTGGAGACGGTTGGAGATAATGACAAAACTACACATTTACAGTCGATAGATGGAGAGAGAGAGAGAGAGACTCTTTTACTATTGGCTTTAGGGCTCCTGAAAGCGATTGCAAGCGCTGTACTTTATTTTTAAGCAAGTTTGAAGGTAAGTACTTTTGTACTTTTGCTCAAGTAGAACTGTAAATGGAGGACTTCTACAGTGAGTAATATTTTACCTAGGATATCTCTGCTTTTACTCAAGTAAAGGATTTTTTACTTAACCCACCTCTGTTGGTTGAATAGAGTGAAGTTATATCTCACACTATCATATCAGCATAACTGGCAGAGAAATCACTGATTTCAGTACTTACAAGATGTGCCAAATAATTTTTATTTTGCATGTTATATGTCATCTGAGAAAAGCAGTTCTGTGAGCAGGCGTCTGTGCTTTTTAAAAGAAAGTTGTTTACCGTATATGCCAATTTAAGGGCATTTTATCATGCAGATGAGCATGACTGTTCATAAACACATCAGTTTTAGAATCTATACATCTACTGTGTAAACAAAGACATAATTTGAATTGTATGTACACATAGTAAATACCAATTTTTTTGGTGCATACAGGTGGGTCTCACACACAAATTTATTTCTTGTTTTATGCTCGCTTTGATAAATGAGACCCCTGGTCCTTGCTTCTTGACTCAGTGAATGATTTCATTTATGAACAAGATTTGCTCCTCTCTCATTCAGCAATTCAGATGAGTTAGTGACTTTAATTAATCCTATTTGGATCCAGTATAAAAGCCTCAAAGCGTATGAATCCATGTGCACATGGTTTATTCACAAAAGGCAAAGTCAAAAACCCTTGATGAGCCTCAATGCTTTCAGAAAAGTGTTGTGTGAACTGCTGAGTTTTGGAAGACATGGGTTCTATAGCATTCATCCGTTGTTTATGCTGCTTATCCTGTGTAGGGTCACAGGGGGGGCAGAGCCTACTGTATCCCAGGGAAATTAGGGATATGGATAGGTTGGCCTGCATGTGGTGCCGAACCACAAACACTCACAAACCCAATCATACTCTACAGGCAATTCGCACATCTCAATCAATCTACAATGTCTTAGGACTGGGGGAGGAAACCACCATGCTGCTGAGTTTATGTCGCTGAGTTTACTAACACATGCAAACAGCATGATATCCACAACCAATCACGCCATTGATAGTATGATGGTGCAGGAATAGTGTTTATGCGACTTGCCATAATTGATGAAAGCATGAATTCTGTTCACTCTGTTCTATAGCAAAAAAATCATGAAAGAGTGTATACGGTCATTGGTCAGTGATCTAAATCTTGAGCAAAATTGGTTAGAAAGCAAGAAGAGAGTCCAGTGGGCAAGAGGAAATCTACCTCTTAATGGTTCAAAAGAAACTAAATTAAGATTATAGAGGGCCTAGTCAGTCAGGCTTTTGACAATTCTCCAAAGAAGAATGGGCCATTCACAGCAAATTAATCACTGTTAGCTAGTTATTAGAAGCAATTGGTTGCAGTTGTTACTGCTAAAGGTTGCATAACCACAAGTGTTTCATATTCTTATTTAAATTATTTTAATGATTGTTTTAAAAAAAAATTCACTTTCTGAAGTTCACCTTTTCTGGCATTAGATTTTGTATGAGAATCTGAAACAATTTAGTGTCACAAATACATTAAAAAAAAGTGAAATTGTTAAATGGGCACGAATAAAAATTTCTACAGCAGTTAGACGGGTAAAGAAAAATTTCGAAGCAGCCTTGTCATAAATGCATGGTAAATGCAGGAGGACAAACTTAAGAAAAAAATTAAGAAAACATTTGAAAGGAAAATAGATTCAGAGCCGTTGTTCAGTCTTTCTGTTAATTAAAACTGCCTTGACTCACAAGCCACACAGGAAATCTTTTTTTTTTTTTTTTTTGCACTGCTGAACTTTGAATTCATTTTAGAAGTTAGATGATAAGCAGCACAATATTCAGCTGGAGCTTAATGAGCACCGCACAGTTATGGAAGAATAGAGACAAGCAAATGTATTTCATAATGCTTCCTTAGCCTGTGACACAACAGTGTATTTTCCTGGTAATATGGAAAGTAGAGAAGTGCATAAATTGGTAAATATGAATTATGAATTAATGTGTAAAAACGATTTACATTTCCAGAAGACTTTTTAAGCACAGTACAGTGATGAGACCCTTAGCCGCAATAAGAGAGTTAAATGGTGCAAAAGAAGGCTGTGAATGTCAGTCCTGGCAAAAGCGGCTCAGAGCCCCTGTAGTGGTTCCTGCTTACACTTTATGAGTGATCCTGATCCTTGAAAACTGCATTACATGTGAAAGAGATTAATCTGTCTATGTGAACTATACAATGTTCACCAACAACACACCCGTTACATGAATTCAGCTGGAAGTTATGACCACATCCTTCATACATTTCTGACCTCAGTCCAATCCATTTCCACATATTTGGGTCCATAAACGAGTTCTTGGAAGACCACCATTTCAGACATGAGTCAAGCAATCATGGCTCTGGCCTACTGAGAAAACTTTCTACCTTGATGGTATCCAAGCACTAATGAAACCTTGGGATAAGTGCATTAGTGTAGCAGGGGATTATATGGATACATAAAGGTAGTTTTTACCCTCATAACTGTATTCTGTACAATCAAAAGTCACGATTTGACTTGAACATCCCTTTCTATCTTAAAATAATGAGATTTTTTATGTAATTGCATTTTTGAGCACTTCTTTGGCTTCTGTCATAGCATAGTGATTATAGAGACACAGTCTTTTAATGTACAGTATATGTGTATATGAAAGATATGTTATGTAAAGTTAATTTCATGTGTTATTTTCCCTGTAGATGGCCCAGTGCTGTGGCGCATGCTGACCTATGCTCCCGCCCGGCGTGCTCTCATCGTGGGCTGCGGACTCCACATGTTCCAGCAGCTCTCTGGAATCAACACAGTAATGTATGCATCATTTATCTCTACCACACCCCTTCTTCCACTGCACCGCAGTACTGCGTATAATGATACATTTATAAATAGTTTCCCTTATATAGTCCAAACAAAACCATGTGCAGAAAAGAATAAAATGAAGTTTTGTTGTGGAAGGAGATTTGGCGCATGGAAATCATGCACGCAGGAGCAGCCAGTGAAATGCTACAAATTGTGAATAAATAAGCAGGAAAGTAGAGGAGCAGGAAAGGAAGAATGGTGAGCAAGACAGCAAGTTGATGGATGGATAGTCGAGTAGTTGTACAAAAAGATGAATTAATCAAATCATCAGCATGGATGGACAGACTGGAAATAGGATTGTAGAGAAGATTGAATAGAAGGATGTGGAACTGGAATAATAAAAAGTTAATAGATGGAGAGATAAATACTAGCGATTACCTATCTTCAGCTTTCAGGAAAGGTAGGTTGGGTGGAAATTGGGATGATGGGATAATCACTCTTAAAGAGGAGGTTGGATAATATGGTAGTGATGAGACAGGAAGAAGCAGACACATCATCGGACAATCAGGCTTGAAGAGGAGGTTAGATATGGCAGTGGTGATCAGTTTATAAGAAGGAGGTTTGAAAATGTGATGACATGGCCAGTAAAGGAGATTGCATGATAGGGTGGTCACCAGGGTGTGAGAGTAATTAAATATGATGGAATGGTGACCAAGCTGAAATACTAGTTTGATCATGATGATAAGATGAAGGGATAATGGGATAATGGGATAATAATCAGCATATAGAATATGCTAAATGAGTCATGGAAGTCAGTGGACGATAACGCGCAAGCTGATTAGTCAAGAACTTTGCGTTCAAACTGGTACTTTTCGTTGTAAACATGGCCGAAAACCTGTGCTCAAAGCAGAAAGTACAGTTCACACAATAACTTACTTTAAAAGTGTATTATGCTATTGTGTTCAATGTTAATTTTAATAACTGAAACCAGCGCACAGTAGTGCATGGGTGAAGACTAACACTTATTTAGCATTTGAGTCCAATGTGGCCCATAGTTTCATTTTCATAACCTCTCTTCATTCCTGTCATTGCTTCTGCTCCACCTTGTGTGATGGACTACCCAAGGAAAGCTTGACACAATCTTGGGATGTGTGCGGTTGCTAAGCAACCACTGATGTCGCCAGCAAAAAGAGAAATGAATGTGTGCGTGTGCATGAGTACGTGCATGTTTACTTTGCCTCTGCTATTATTTTGGAAGGTGAGAGGGATTTGCAGACAGGTCTGAGGAAAAAAAAAACATGAATTCAGTGAGCGTAGTTAGTCAGTTTAGTGGAACAAACATATACACACATCACTGTTATGTGTTACCCCTGTAGCTCTCTCTCTCTCTCTCTCTCTCTCTCTCTCTCTCTCTCTCTCTCGCTCTCTCTCTCTCTCATACACACACACACAAATCATAATACCACTAAAAACATAGGAGCATCAATGCACTTACAGTGTTTATCTTTTCTTGGCCTCGGTCTCTGAATGATGTAACATGTCAAACTCTCACACACAAACAACTCGTCACCTCGTCATCTGTCAGACTCAGCTGTCCAAGAGATCCCTCCATCAGCCTGTGTCATGAAGCACAGCTCTCAGGGGCTTTTGTGGGTGTCAGTTAGAGATGTGTAAGAGATGAGGCTGATCCAGACATAGACAGTTTTTATCCTCTGTCTGGAAGTTATGAGTGTTATCTAAAGACAAAATTTTATTCTAGCACAGGACCGTACGCTTTAATTCTGTATGTTGCTCACTATCTCCTTATCTCCATTAAATCCAATTTTTCTTTCTCTCTCTTTTCCTCTCCTTCTCACTCTCTCTCTCTCTGTCTCTCTCACTTCCTTTTTTTATCCCACGTATTTAAAGGTCTTGAGCAGAAGAACCTACTCCACTTTTGTTCATTAGACAGTTATTGCACAGAACACTTCACATCATTTTAATCATTACTGATGCAGAGCAGCATACCCATCTCTTGTCTCTCTATCTTATTCTTTTTTAATCTCTCTATCTCCATATTCCTTCCTGTCTTCTAATCACTTTGTCTGTCTCTACAGTTCTTTCCTTATTCATTTTTTTTCTCTCACTCTATGTTCCATTTCCCCATATTTGTCATTCTCTCTCAATTTACATTTCCCTCTCTCTGTCTCTGTCTCTCTCTCTCTCTGTCTTTCTCTTTCTTTCTGTCTCATTGACAACTGGCTGGCATTTGTTCTTGAGCCCTTGTCATTCAGCAGGCCCCAATTAGCCAAAGCTAAAATGTGGACATCTCACATGACCTATAGCCGCAGTAATAGTCTGGCTCTGCTGAGTCCACAGACAGGCTCAGTGTGCTTCCTTTATCCCTCTTTAGCTCATAGGTGAACACGTAGTACCAATACAATTAGGCCATGGTAATATTCTTCCTAATCAGACTCTGACAAGCACACTCCTGTCCTGTAATCTCCTGCTAAACCCTGTGCCATAATTGCTTTTTTTTTTTCTTGTTCTTCTTCTTGTTCTTCTTCTGCTGTCACATAAGCTTACTGCCACCTCAGGCCATCATTAGCATATTTGCTCTACAACCATTCAAACTGATTGTTTTCTGTGGAATTCTGTGATAAGACCATAGCTGTGTCACAAATAATATAGTTTGTGAGGGCTGGAATGTAAGTGGTATATCCACGCTGCAGTTCAGGAGGATGCAGAGGATTGCTAATACCTAAATGGCATAGGAAAACCTATTAAACAACCATGGAACACTGGACTCTATTTACAATTAGTAGTCATAGCTTTAATGGCGAGCGTTATCATAGACTTGATGAGGTTGGGCTGAGGCAAGAATTCTTCTACACCTAGAATAAATGAAAGGTTTGGTACAAAATATGCTGTCGTTCCTGCAGATGCTTTTCGCTCACACAATTCCCAGACAAAGTATTTTATCATTTTGCGTAATTGGTGCAGCTGTATAAATGGGGCATTGATGACTGTGTGATTAAGCTACAGGCCTATTGATCAACATGATACCTAATGTTAATGCCATCTGTTGTCCTGCTGCACCACTAGACCTTTTTAAGCAAGGAAATTTATGCAACTGGAACTTTTGAGGTTTTAGTTGAATACATCTGGCACATACAGACATGATATGCTGTCCATATTTTAAGCACATACACTATATCGCCAAATACATACCATCAGTCCCATATGTGCTCTTTGAATATCCCATTACAGAAATATTCCCCCCTCTCTGTTAATAACCTTCACTCTTTTGGGAATGCTTTCCAGTGGAGTTTAGAGCATGGATGTGGGGATTTTCCATTCAGCTATAAGAGCATTAATGAGGTCAGACACACAAAAGACCTGGTGTACTTTCAAAATTCCAAATCATCCCAAAAGTGTTTGTTCAGTAGGGTTGAGGTCAGTGCTCTGTGCAGGCTACTTGAAAGCCACTCCAGCTTGGCAAACCATGTCTTCATGGAGCTCATTTTATGCACAGTGGTACTGTCTTGCTGGAACAGGTTTGGACCTCTTAGTTTCATTAAAAGTATATTGTAATGCTACATCATACAAAGACATTTTAAACAACTGCATGTTTCCAAATGTGTGGCAAAAGTTTAGGGTAGACCCGCGAATAAGTGTGATAGTCAGGTGTTCACATTCACCAACAAATTCACTTACTCACTCATCTTCTATACCACTTTATCCTGTATTCAGGGTCACGGGGACCTGGAGCCTATCCCAGGAGACTTAGGGCACGAGGCAGGGTACACCTTGGACAGGGTGCCAATCCATCGCAGGGCACACACACATACACACTCATTTACACACTATGGGCAATTTGGGAACGCCAATTAGCCTAACCTGCATATCTTTGACCTGTGGGAGGAAACCGGAGTACCCGGAGGAAACCCACCAAGCACGGGGAGAACATGCAAAACTCCACGCACACAGAGAAAGGAATCGAGCCTGGCCAGGAATCGAACCCAGACCCTAGTGGTGCAAGCCAACAGTGCTAACCACTACACCACCGTGCCGCCTCCAACAAATTCAGTCTAAGTAATTATACAATATGCAGTAAACCATAGTAGCACTGACAAACTGCAGCGTTGGTGGCTTTAAAGTTTGTATCCAAGGGCCTTGCTCTCTAAATGATGTAGCATATCAAAGTATCTCAGGGATATGCATGACAGAAATTAAAGTCTTAAGTCATGGGAATGATGCTGCAAGCTTGGCATACCTGAACAGTTTAAAACAACAACGAAAAGTTTCTGAATACTTTCAGTAATACACTGCCCCTGTAGACAGTAGCACTTCATTATGTTATATATTAGTAACTTTGCACAAGAATCAGTCTGCACAGATGTAGTGAACATCTGGTATACCATTATATTAGATTTATTATTTATGAGCATGCATGAGTAAACATTTTGTTTTAATATAAACAAATGTGTCTTTAACATCTTTATTAATTATCCCCTTCTGTCTGTAGACTTGTTTTCCTTACTTTTGTAACTTACTTAAGAATTCATAGTCATAGTGGATGCTTGATTATATATACCTATACAGTATATAATAAAGCATCCAGTATATCTACTTAAGTCAAATAATTATTGATTTATTACTCAGTATGCAAACATGCTCAGGTTTAATTCTCCTTTCAGCTCATACTCTGTAATAGATTAACTTTATCTTTATTATGTTCATTATATAAGAGTAAATAAATGCTTGATTCTTCCATTCTTCAATACATTCCTGTGTTTTTTTTTAGTTTTACAACAATATACAAGAGTTATACAAGAATTGCTTGAGTATAATGTCCGTTCATTGTTAAATGCTCGTGTTTTTATTGAAAATGAATAAAGACTCACATTGTCCATGTTTAAAGCCTGGAGTGATTGGCTGCTGGATGTGCCAGAAGTGAGACTGATTGAAAGTGACAGGTGTCTTACACCTTCTTGGTTCAGCTCATGTCCTGGCCAGAAATCGAGTCCTTTTTTCAGTGTGATTCTAGCCAGTTATTGCTTCTGTCTGCCCCATTATCAATAGCCATGTGGAATAGCTATGTTAATCATGAATGTGCACATAGAGGATTATAATGGGTGCAGTTATTATAGTCCATTTAAAATCCACTATTTTAAATTGTCTTTGCTGTGACTTTGGGTTTTGTGTGTGTGTGTGTGTGTGTGTGTGTGTGTGTGTGTGTGTGTGTGTGTGTGTGTGTGTGTGTGTGTGT